>WAAE01017149.1:0-171339 GCA_013400495.1 Nicator chloris
TCTTGTAAGAAGTTAAAATGCTGAAAATACTAATAGGAATGTACTCGTCTCATGTAAATTCATTGTTATATTTAATTGTTAAGATTTTTCTTGGGGAGTAACTCTTCAAGTTAAATTTAATCATGAAAATTTCAGAGTTGACACAGTTCATAACTGATGCTTTCCAGAAAACCAGCATTATTTTTTTTAATGTTAACTTTAGGAAATTGTTTAGAAAATTCCAATACTCACGTTATAGGTACATAAAATTCTTTTACAAGTTTTTTTTTATGCAATCTTAAGTCCTGTACTTTAATTATTCTTCCTTTGAAGTGTTACAGTTTATCATTGTGCGGTATAAGGATTCTTTAGTGATGCCACATGGTACCACTCTTCTAAGCAGAATCTTTCAGAGGCAGTTCCTGGGGAACAGGAGTTATGAATAGTAACCAATAAATTCAATTTCCTGGACAAGTAAGGGTAATGCCAAAAGAAGAATTGTCTATTCTGAAGCTGTTTTAACAAAGGAGACTTTAATGTTGACTTACTCTTCTGCTTTTGGGCTAGAGCCTTCAGAAGATGAAGGGATAGGTAAGAAGAGGGTGTGTTTATGTAAAATACAAGAAAAACAAACAAAAAATGCCTGTACCCTTTGATTTCTCCCTCAAATGAAAAAAGATTGAAGTTTCTCTTTGATCTTGTCCAGTGATTTATTTCTAGTAATCTATGGGTCATCCCAGCCCTTTTTTCATAGCATAGATTGATCTAGATTTATAAAACTGAAGCTGTGGCTTGCAAATGAATACCGTTATTGCCATTACCATGATTCAGCAGTGTTCTGAGCCCAGAAGATCTTCATTAGTCCTTTCCCTTCAGATCTCAGGAGAACCCCATCTAATCCTTAGATGGAGGAAGTTCTTCTCTCAGGAGAACCACATTGTCTGTCCTTTACAGAAACTACTGACACTACCTCAGCTGCTGTGTAATATCCAGCTGGAATGCCATCCGGACTTGGACTGCTGCTATTTATATTTTCTGCCTCTTCTAAACTGCTGCTAGGTCATACCATGTTTTCCTGTGTCATGTCTGTGACAAGCCTGCAGACACTACATGTTCTTGTATAAATTCAGTTAGGAATTCATAAACAGTAACTATTATTGCAATGGGCAGTTTAAGCAGCACATATATTATTGTGGTTTGTAGGTTGTTTTTTTTCCTGATGATTATTGAATAATGAAATAACGTATTCCTCTCTAAACCCATTCAAATTTTTGGCTTGCAACTATTACTTTACATAGAGCACCTTCTATGTATCTGAGGACATTTCATTGATGTGTGCTAATTGTCTACTTCCCCTCAGCTGTGATTGATGATTTATTGCTGTGGTTCGTAAGATTGTAATTTTTTTTTTAATACTGGTATGTTACTTGACACCTTATCACTACAGAGAGATCTACTGACTTGCAGGCATTTGTCTTTCTACAAGCATTACGCCTTTACCTCTTCTCTTGGGTTCATCTTCTGTTGCTTTTCCTCAGTGGGTAGCAACAGCCACCAGTGACCTCAGGAATACTGGTGTGCACTTTATTATTCCTTACTGGAGCTCTGCTGCCAACCACTGCTGCTGTGGCTTTCTGGGAGAGCTGTCTTCTTTCTTTAATGGTATTGAGTGGTAGTTTTGTTTGCTACCTTTTTTTCTAGAGACAAGTTATTTATTTTCCAGTAAGATAAACATTGTACTTTTTTCTCCTGTCCTTGCAGTGAAATGTATTTTGGCTGTGCAGGAGTGGTTTTTCAGACCTCAATTTAAGAATTGGTATTCTTAGTAAAGTGCAGTTTGGATGGAATACTGTCACAAACATTTGTTGTTCTAAACGGTCATTTTCACGTTCCTACTTCTTTCACATTCATCTACCCCCTTCCTATTTCCTTACACTTCAAACATAAGGTACTCATTGTTATTTTATCTGCCTTTATCCTGCTGCTTTTTCTTCTTTCAGTTTCAAGGACTGAAGATTTACTTCCAATCAGTACACCCTAGCTAATTTTATAATTTCCTAAATTAAGTGCTTCACTTTGAAAACCCTGCACATTTACCTTTGTTTTTCTTCATGCATTTCTTCAAAGCCCTTCTTGTCTGGGATTTGTGCTGAATAACTGGATATGCTTAGCCTGCTGCTGAGATGGACTCTGCCCAACGCTCGGTCTCACCATTCCTATTTCATCTCTTTGCATCCACCAATGCTTTGTTCTCTTTTACCAAAGTGTGTTGCACAGTGGGGCTCTGTTTATGATGAAGGCTTGCATGGATTATTACCAGTAATGACAAATTATGTATTTCTGTCCAGTGTTACAAGTCTTTAAGTTATTGACAGGGGTGGGTTTGTGCTGCATCCTTTTTCCTGTCAGGTTGCACGGATATGTAATATCTTGTCAAAATATTTTCCGTGACAGTGTGCTTTTATCAAAAGTATTTCCTTATTTTTAAGGCTTTATGAAGATTTTGTTTCTGTTGTATCCACTGCTCCTAATAACATAGTGATTGTGTCTTTAATGAAGCAATCTTTTTTGCTTTTGTTTTGAGCTTTTTAGTAAATAGTTAGCATCATCTCTTTTTTTCTTTCATTAAGATGAAAGCTGGTTCTGTTATGCAGGTCACCTCTTGAAATCCTTAAATTTATTGCATTTCCTTGTTTATATCAGATTTTTTCGTTTTTTATATCACTCCAGACATTGAAACTCAAAGCTGTTGCTTTTCTGGTAATTAATTTATCCAAAATCTCTTCAATTATGATGGAGATGTTGCTTTCTTTTAAGGACACTGCATGCTGTTGTTTTATACTGTATTTGGTAGGTCTTGCACTAAATAGAAATTCACGCTACATTTGAATGTTTCCTGTAATCAGTATCCAAGATGGCTGGGAAATAAATCTAGTACTGGTAGAAAATCCAACTGGAGTAAATGCTCTCTTGCTGACTGTGCTGTTTCAACAACTCTGTGTGTCCTTATCACATAATCACTGCTTGAAAATGTGAATTTCTTTTTCCTCTTTTAAGTCTGCTTTTCTATCTTTCAGACCTTTTTATAACTAAATTGCACTTATTGTTGCATGTTTAATTCCACAAATGAATAGCCAAGATAACATAAACTGTATAATTTTTTCTGCTAGACTTGCATACTTTGGCAAATTCAAATCCCTATACTTACACGTGGTTTTCTGAAGTGTTTCTCTCATTCGGGGTGGCTCTTTGCTTCAAGGGAAACCAGATTTATGAATTTCTTGGTGACTTGGTAGTCTATGTATTATTTTAATATTCCTTTTAAAATATGAAATGGGTATGTATTTAGGTATATACTTAGGCTGTTTACCTGAAATTAAACATGCTTTTGCCGTAGTGTTTTAAATTACTGGTTTTGTTAATTTTGCTGAATCTGTTTTAGTTAGCCACTGGTTGACTCTTGAAGGCCCTAACCTCTATTCTGGTTCAGTTACACTGGGTCTTTATTTCATTTGGGTTTTTTCTCCTTCCATTGTGTGGAAGAGGCAGGAAGGGTTCACCGCCTTTCAAGTCTTACTTGGTTCCTCAGCAGTCTCATGTAGTCATGCACATTTAAGCCTTTGATCGCTCCACCAAGTGAACAAAACAGGCTTGTAAGGAGTAGTGAACATAAATTTATCACGTAGGTTGAATTTCAGTCTTTTATATAGTGTTACAGTTTAGCTCAGCCTTCCTGTTAGGGAGGTAAAACTGAAGAGTCTTAAAAACCTGTAACCAAACTATTTATTTGGTGCCCATGTTCTTTTTGATAATCATGAGAGTTTTTTTGTTGTTCATTGGAATTTCACAATCACATCTCTTGGTCTTCACAAGAACAGCCTTTCCAGACAGGTGCAAAAGTACCTTTAGTTGTGGTGTCCTGTCTCCAGCAATGGCCGTGTATTTACCACTTCACATATTCAAAAATTTGTGGTAAACTAGGCATGTGCAGAATGATAGTTGCATATTTTCTCCCTCCTTTCAGCAACCACAGCTTTAGAGTTGTAGCTTTGGTATCCCTGTGTTTACCAGGCAGAGGCATACCTGTCCTTGATGAACTTGTCTAATCTGTTTTTGAACTTGCTTATCTTTTTGCCAGTGCAGCATTCTTTGGCAATGACTTTCAGTTACTTGAGTGAAAAAAGGCAGGTTTATGTTACATTTAAACCTGCTCTTCCTTCTTGGAAATGGCTGAGAATCATTCCCTTACGTGCAATTATATTGGATTTTGTAGATTTCAATCCCCCTTCAGTTCCCTTTTCCAAAATACTTCGACTTCTCTTATATACAAGTTCTTTACATTCCTAGTTATCTCTGTGGTCTGTCCATTTTTGTTTCTGATCAGTTGTCCTCCTTTCTTAAGAAGGTCATCAGAACCACATACAATATTACGATGTCAGGCTACTCCAAGAGTAACAGACATCATGAACATTTGAGTTTCTTTATGGATTTCTTTCCTCAGTAACTGCTTATGTTTTGGCTGTCCTTTTTTTGTACTTGTGGGGACTGCATATATCTGTCTATGATGACTACTAATACCTTCCTATAAGTAGTAAAAGCTAATTTAGAATCTCTCATCATATATATGCATAGGTGAAAATACTTTCACCACATACATCACTTTGCACTTAACAGTAATTTTCATCTACGTTTATCGTACAATTATAATTGTGAGATGATTTTGCAGCTTTTTACTACCAGTTTGAGGTCTGGCCACTCTGGATAATTTTACAAACTTCACAAGTTTTCACATCTTACTGTTCACCCCGCTTTTTGAGAGTCCCTGTAAGTGCAGTTGAATAGCTTAATTGTCTGCATAGGACCTTAAAATTATTGCTGGCAAAGCATTCTTTGTTAAAACTAAATATTTATTTCTGTTCTTGTTGCTTTCTATTTTTCCTTCTAGTTGAGGGTAATAAAATGCTCTGCTCTTAATTTCAAATGCTTCTGTTCTAGTGTAATCAGTTTCATATGTATTGAATAGGATTTTCCATTTTTAAGACATTTTCCAGCTCTTGGATTTCTTGTGGTTTTTTTTTTTTTTCTATGCCATCCATTTTGAGCTGCAGCTTCCCTTTGTGCTTCAGCAGCCTGTGCAGCACTGCAGTTCTAACTTTTTATTATGTTTCCTAATGCAGGTTTATTAGTATAGCATCTTCCAGATCATTGATTTGTCTGTTTGCTGAAGTCTTGGAATCTGAATTTGTCCTTAGTTTCTTGACTTGAAGACAACTGTCCAGTTTTAGTTCTGGACTATTATGCTTTATTATTTATTTGATTTGCTTGCTACAGGAGTGCATCATCATTGGCAGGAGATGCCTTTTTATAGTGCAAGTTTAAAGATTTTTATCTTTTTAATTGTGAGGTTCATTTTACTGATATTCTGTGCCTGGTTTTTTTTAGTAACTTAAAATTGTTTGTCAGGAAATGTAAGTTAATAGTTCTGTGTCCTTCAGTACTGGTTGTTATCCCTAGCCCCAGTCACATAAACAATTTTTTTCATTAATCAGTATCTGCACATGAGAGTGGAAGTACTCTTTTCCTTTCCTGTTTCCTAAAAATGTCTTCCCACCTTGCTTTTTTCATCTTGGTCCCTTTTTGCAGAAGTCTTCCAAAAATCATTTCTTTCTGCTGTAGTAAGCAGTATATATATGTGTATATATACACACACACACACTTATTTATTTTTTTTCTTGTAGCTTTTTGGATTAAGTTTTGTCTCGCTGCATCCCACTTTCCAGGAATGAGAATGCGGCTGCCTGCTGTTTCTGTTGCCCTTTCGCCTGGATGTTAAATCCAAGCCTCTGCCGAGCCTGCCAACTGTTTAATCAGAAATAGTCAGAAGGCCCTCCTTCCTAATATTGCAGCTGACTCTGAAGTCCTCATTATCTTACATCTGCATTTGTGCAGTGCAATTATACTGAAGCAATTATTTTCCTAAAAGCTTATAATTTAAACAGGAGGAGAGGGTATGAAAAATGCATATACCATGTAAAGCAAAGACTTGTTACCTGTATAATTAATGCCACGTATATTTCACTTTTTTGCTTGCTTTGCTTTGTTAGTCATCTTCAGTTGTTGCTTTCCCTTTTACTCCTTTTATGCATTCTTGACACTGGTATGTGAGAAGGGACAGAACAAGGAGATGCCTAGAAAGCAAAGCAAAGGAAAAAGAAAGAAAATAGACCAAAGGAAAAACTGGTCATTGGAAGAGAGGAAGTCAAGAGGTCTGAACATGGGGTATATAACCTCTCATCAAAAAAAGATGCTTTGTATTACAGACAGCAGAAAATATGATCCTGTTGTGAATGTCCTTGTGTAAACTGGTTTGGTAATTGTTCAGTAAGGAAGATAGCAGACGAGTCATCTGAAAACACCTTGTGTTAGAAGCAATGGATTTCTGCATCTAAGCAACTGTTCCTGCTCCTGCCCAGAATATTTTGGAAGGGCTAGTCAGCAGCTTCCATCCTTCCACCAGTAAAACCATGTCCACTGTAGGATTTCAGTACTAAGGAGTACTTTGTCTAGGGACAAGGTATTATCTCTGTCAGTGCAGACCCAAAGTAAGCAGATGAGTGCTTTACTTGAGCAGCTTGGGGCACTGGTTTTCACAAGGCTAAGAGCTTTGTGCTTGTTTGGGAAGAGGAAGATAGGTAGCTCAGGATATCTTTATGTTGCAGCACTTAGGTGGAGTTGGGTACAAATCTGAGGGAAGCAAAAAAAGGTACTCAGAAACATACTCTTATTTATTACATATAGCAGTGTGGCCTCAGAAGAGTGAAAGAATACAGATTGCAAGGGGGAAAAAAGCCAAGCGTAAAGCAAAAGAAATATAGCTGGTGGTGCCGTAGCATTTTAAATGAATCAGAGCTGTTCTGCTGCTGCTGTGGTAGCTGTCCCCCAACTGTTCACACTTCCAGGCTGGCTGTTACTTCATTTTGGTAGACACAGAATGATGAGCTGTAGCAAAGAAGAAATGGGCTGCTAATAGCGCGGAGAGGTAGAGACAATGTATCTGGCTTTAATACTATTGATAATTTAGTTCATGGGATGGAGTGTCTGTTCTAAATGGCACTTTTCAGTCTCTCCAGCCTATTCTAAGTGAGATATATGTGCCTTGTGGCCAGAGATGAATTGTGGAGATAGGACCTATGAATCAATCTTTGCTGTGTGGTCTCTTTTTTTCCTTTTTCTTTTTCCTCCTCCTTTTTTTTTTTTTTTTTTTTAATTTAAGATCAGAGTTGATTAAATGCCTGGCAATGATTACTATCCATTGGCACCTCCCACTGGGAGCACACTCCAAGTACCAGCCTTCAGCTCTTTCAAGCAGGGGAGGTTAAGCAGGCTGCTTACTGAGCAAAAGGAATTTCTCTTCCCAGGAGAGCTGGAGTGCTGTTTCCCTGGCCAAGAATGCTATAATTCCTTTGCAAGTGACAAGCAGGCTGCTACCATCTGCTGGCGAATGGCTGCAGGATGGTGGAGTTGGGATGAAAATTTGCTTGCGGACCAAGAGAAGAATTAGTCGTCATTATGCTGAATTCACACATTTCCTTGTTAGAAGTTCTGTGTTTTTATTTTGATGTTAGAATATTTCCTAGTTGTAGTGTATGTATTTTTTTGTTTTAAAGCATAAATACGTGAGATGAGAGTACTAACCAAAGCCACAGAAAGTATCAGCAGGAATGGGTCATCTTTTTACCTTTTAAGGCACAGCAGCAATGTCTTGCAAAAGAAGACTGAGACAATCCAGAAATTTTTTAAGCATTTTTCTTTTCTTTTTGTCTTCATGGGAACACCTGTGTGTATTTGGAAACCATGTGGCCCTGCATGATGATCTTTCAAAGATAAGGTGATGGACTTGTAAGTTGTTTTAGAATCATGCAGCTTTGTAGGGTGTCTGCTTTGTTCAGACACCCAGGTATGTCAAGAAGAAAGAACTCGAAAAAAAGAGTGGTTATTGTGTATGTGGTTCTCTCAGCTTCCCCTGAAAGAAGCAGATGGTTGGGGGTCCCGGGAGGTAGAAGAAATGGGGCCATTAGACTGTCAGTGGCTTGTGAAAAGCAGAAGCATCTGCCAGAATGGAGACTTGTTCAGCAGCAGGGGAGCCAGCAGCAGCAGATGATCTCTGCCTTGAGCCGTCAGTGGCGTAGTCATCCACTGGGGAATTGCTGTTGTGGGTGTAGCACAGGTAACCTTGGTAAAATCTTGTTGGTCTGCCAGACTAAAAAAGAGGGGCAATGAAGGCTTGATGCAGATGCGCTGGCACCTTAACTACCCGCTTTTACTGTCTAATCACTCCTAAAATCACAAACGATTTTAAAGCATTCCTTACCCATTCTCAGCTGAAAATTTGTCAAAATGCCTGTCATGTTTCAGAATGTGAATTTCAGAATAGCAACATGAACCATGCTAGATGCAGCAAAGAATTAAGTTCAAAAAATGAACTTTTGGAAAAGTACCAAAAATTTTGCTAGAGGTCTTGTTTTCTGTTGTATCACACAGCCTACTCTTTTAAGACATGCCTTTTTAGTGTTAAGAAATATTTTATACAGCTGCAGTTCAATCTCTGCTGCTGTAGTTCTTATGCTCTTATTGACTGCTCTGCACAGGACACAGTGTTCCAGGAGAGAATGACCTTCTGTTGCAACAGTGTGATGGTACGTAAAAGATGAGATAAAGTGGGGAGGGCAGAATGCCTCTGAGGAACAAGACTAGAAATTCATATCTGTATTCAAAAAGAATAGTCAATTTGGGTTCTGTCCTGTTAGAATAATTAATCCCAGTCAGCCACATCTAACAGTGAGAATGAAGTACACAGGTACAGAGCTCTGTTTCAGAACTCCTCAAGCTGCACTTTGTGAGTACTTGGCATAGGTGAATCTGGGACTATTGCCAGTACATAATATCCTTCTAGAGTTGACTTCAGAGCCAGGAAAAGACATTTTCTGTGGATGAAGTTTGGTTTTACTCTCATGGGGAGAGCGAATTACATTGCAGTTTGGTTAGTGGTCCATATATTTTGGTGCACATTTCAATATTGGTTTAGCCTTTTTTTTTTTTTTAAACTTTGGAAGCTTGCATTCATGTTCTGACAGGCAATAATAAGCTGCTTCTGTGTCTCTTTCTAGGCCTCAGGGACACTTC
This sequence comes from Nicator chloris, assembly GCA_013400495.1. NCBI lineage: Eukaryota > Metazoa > Chordata > Aves > Passeriformes > Pycnonotidae > Nicator > Nicator chloris. Next base: position 9,163 of record WAAE01017149.1, read on the forward strand.
CCTTGCATCATAAATACTGCAGTAGTTTGTCGTGCTTAGACGATAGGCACGATTTAGTAGGAAGCACTGAAGATCAGGTTCAGGATGCTTTGGCATACCCGTAAAGGGAAGGTGTTACTCAAAACTGCAGTTGTAGATGTCACGCAAACTGACGTCTCACAAGCTTTTCTGTTAGTTGCATCTGCTTTGATTTGAAGAGGGCCCCCTGGTTTATGGCTGGAGCTAGTTTTGCTTTCATCTTCCTTCAGGCATTTAAATACAAACTATAGTCATCTCTGCAGAGCACAGAATAGTAGGAAGAGCAATAACTGTCAGATATTCTCAGAGGGTTTGGAAATACTGTAATTAACCCCCTGTTTACTATGCAGAGTGAGGAACTTAGCTGTGGCTGTTAGCTTTGGCCACGTCTGGTCTGCAGATCTCCACTGCAGCATGTGTGCTGATCAGGGATTGAAGACATGTGGTCCAGGGGATGTGGCCATGTTGGCAGACGAGCATCCCCGTATGGTGGGAAAGCCGTGCTCGTGTCCAGTGCCAGGTGCGCTGCTGGCTTGAGCACAGCTGTTCCTGTGGAGCTCGCTGGTAGTGGCAGTAGAGCAGGGTGGTTTGACACCGGCTTTTCCAGTAGCAGCAGTGATTTTAGATCATGTCATCATCTCTGTGTGCAGGCAGGGACCAAAGGCAACTTCTCACAGCCTGAATTCAAGGTGAATTGTACCAATTATTCAAGCCCTTATTATGGTGTTGGTTGTATTTAGCAGAAAAAACAAAATTCCTGTCTTTTTAAAGGATTACTCAAAAATTATGGTAGTTCCTCTCTTTGTTTTCTGCCGGTAGTTAAATCACTTTTTAATTGTTAAATAGTAGTAGTGTCCTAGCATTTTGGTGAATTCTACCAGGTATGGCTATATCATTTTTTAAGGGAAAAATGTCAACCTGTCAGAAATCAGCTTTCATCAGAATCAGATTAGTTAACAAAAGTCACTTAGTATATATTCAAGAAATAAAATGGCTATTTGAATGAGATGTGCTCTAGAATTACTTCCTTAGGTCATTTCTTAAGTCATTCAGGATGAAGTAAATGAGTGAGAGACTTTCTTTCTGCTTTCACAGCTGTCTGATATTATGGTCAAATACATCATTGGCTAGTTGAGCTAATAGGATTTAACTAATGAAAATTGAATGTGGTCATCAGATGAGTCCAAGCTACTTTGACAATAATTGTATGAGCATCCTTGTTGCACTGCAAGTGGTTTTTTTGGACATGTGCCTTTTCTATGATGATGAGGTGTTTTCCCATGATGGCATCTTCTCCTGCTCCAAATAAACCCTTTTTAATCACCTGTGAAAAAATACTCAACTTGGCCATGATCTTCAACTGCTAGTGATAATGAGCTGATGTAACCAAATTACTTTTATGGTGGTGTCTTCTAAATCATTATTTGTCAGGCAAATTCTCCTTTTAAAGCTGCTGTAGATTCAAAAACACTCTTTTTCCTCCTATTTTAATAGTGATGTCATTGTCAGGTACTGAAACACGGGCCAGTAAAACAGATTTGAGAAGTATTTCAAATTCTTTCTGAATGGCTGAACATTTGTATCTCTTGCCTGGTTAGCACAGCTGAAAACTTTGTAGTTTGAAAGAGCTTATGCTGTTACCTGTTTGAAAGGCCTTTATTTGTATGGTGTAGAAAGATAAGAGTTTAACATGATTTGTCAAAAAATTTGTGCTGGAATGTGGTTGATAAAATTCCCAGGAAAATACAGGTATTCAGAAAAATGACTGCAATCTTCATTACTCTTTTTTGGTTTCCCTTTCAGAAATGTTCCTATTGCCAGGAACCAGGAGCCACCTTAGGCTGCTACAACAAAGGCTGCTCCTTCCGATACCATTACCCATGTGCCATCGATGCAGGTAGGAACAAATGACATCTTAACTGTATTCCATAATTACTCAAATCACACGACACTAAATAATTCTGAGGTACTTTACAAATTACTCCCTCTCAGTTTCTCTCCTACTGTGAAGATAAAGTAATAAAAATGGCGAGAAACGACGTGAGATAAGCAGCATACAGTAACACGTTGGGACAAGATGGAGCTTGTAATGAAAAGGAGTCTGCCTGAAAGAGCAGCAAAAGCCTGGTTTGGGGGAGTGCAGCTCCAGTGACTGAAATTTGGCTGCAGTGTGAGAACTGATCACTCTTTTCTTGCCAAAAATAGAAACCCTTTGTTAAAAGGATGTAAGTAAGCAGCACGGGGTTTCTTCTTTCAGGGTTACACTCCTATGGGTGGTCCTAGTAATGATTTCAAGTGTTTGTGTTTGTAGAATCATCAGTACCATTTGCAGCACAACCTTCCTTTCCCTCCTAAGAAGCAGTTCGGCCAGTCTCTTGAGTAGGTCCAATTTTCATTGTTAGACAAGCTAATTGTTTGGATGATACTATTTCTAGCTATGAGCCTGGGCTTATGAGTTTGGTGGGTTTTGTGCAATAATGACAGTTTTTCATGGAGATAAACTTTCTTCTTGGGTAAAAAGAATCCAACCTCGGAGTAAAAATAATACCCCACTTTTCCAGTCCCCTGTAACTCACTTCTTCTGTCATACGAAACTTCATCTGATAACAAGCAGGAAGGGATTCAAGATTACAGCTCTAGACTGGAAAATAATTACAAGCATCCTGTTTGTTATTCCACAGCAACCCACTTTTTCACCACCCATTTTATGCTGTTTTCCAAATGTTAGAGTATTTGAAGTAGGAATGCTCATTTCTGAATGACTGCATTGCACCTGTCACTGTGAAATCCCACCCTATTGGAGATCTGTGTTCTATTCTAATTGCAATGTTGTTATTAAAATCAATATTGCAGTGGAATATTCTAGTACCGCAGTACTACTAGTAGAGAGAATCCTTGACTTCACATGAAAGAAAGATTATTCAAGTTGCAAAAATCACCTACTCAAAATATACCAGAAATAAGGGTGTCCATGTAACTGTAATTTTAGTCTTTTATGAATCTATCTTACTGTAATCACCTAATTAAAGGCTGATATCTCTTTTCACAAGGCCCTACCTCTCTGCCTGTAGGATGGAAGGGTACTCATTCCTGAACATACATTGTCTTTGCTGGATCTGTGTCATACTTACTGTAAATGATTCTTTCTCAGTTCTGAAAGTAGAACTGGGAAATTTCCTATGATGTTCATCTCTGTCATGCCTGAGAGTTTCATGAGCATTAATAAACTCGGATTTGTACAGTGTGTTTGAGACACATGATTGCCAATCAGATTCACATTCATGTTGTGTTTGGTATGTATTTGTTTCTAGTTTGTGACCTGCCCTTTTCAATACCATGAAAAAGCAAAAATAAATTATAGTGAATGTTCCCAATAATTTGAGGGCTTAATTTAAATTCATGTTTTAATAGATACAGTATGTAGCATTTTCTGGGTTCTAAATTCAGGTATCAAGATTTGGATACTGTCCTTTTTCTTCAGCTATATTAACTCTATTCCACTTCAACAAATGTAGGATCCTCCAAAATGAGAAATATACTGAACAATCATCACTGATTCCCAAGAGCAGTTCTCTGTCATGCGTGGAAGAGGCAGTGTCACGTACAAAACCCAGTATATAATCATACCATTTAGGCCATTTTAAATGTCACATGTCTGCTATATAATATGTAGACCTGGGTTAGATTAATTTTGGCTTTTTTTCACTTTTGTCTTGACTTTGCAACCTGTGAGATTTTTTTTTAGAGTAGCTTTTTGTGTTCAAGTTTCAAGGCTACGCTTACTTCATTTTCTTTTAATTTTGTTATGAGACATCATGTTGTCATGTGGCCATCTGTCGGAGTGCACAATTCCAAGCTAATTTCCCTCCCTTGAGTAATACGGCAGTAATAAACTGCAAGAGCTGCATGGAGATGGGATACTTGGACTGTGAGTTTCACAAACATATTTAAAAAATAGCGGAGGAGTTGTAAAACTGGTGAGTCTCTGATTTCACTCCAGGAAGAGTATGGTTTAGTGAAGACAAAAGACTTCATTGGTGCTTTTTTTAATACATTTTCCTATCTGTTTCTTCTCTTACATCTGTATGTCTGATATGTTCTCCTCTCTGCCTTCTCATGCTTGCCACAGGCCTTTTATCTATTTGGTCTCAGGTTCCTCTTTACAAATTTCTTACTCCAGTCTCTTTGTAAGACCCAATTCTTCCTAATTCTTTCTGACTTCTCCTTTGTCCAGTTTTCTAGCCTTCACTCTGGCGTCCTCCTCTCTGCTCTTACTTCACCTTCTCCTCTCCTGTCTTGTTTCTAGTTCTTTTTCTCACTTGGGCTTTGTTACTGCCATTTGGTTCTCCTAACTCAGCTCCTTGTCACACCTCACCCCTCTAGTCCTGGTTTGTTCTCGTATATTGTCCTTTATATTCTCTGTTTCACCTTTCTGTGCCTTGTTCCAATCAATTCTTTGTCTTAGCCCCCTGCTGGACTCGTCCTTAATTCCCTGCTCCTGCCTTCTAGTAGCACTGGTCTCCCTCCTACTAGTTTCCATTCTTTCTGTATCTTGATTGCCTTTCTCAGTACTGTTTTCACTTCTGCCTGCTGGACTAGTGCTTCCCATTTTGCAGTTTTGCAATAGTAATTTTCTTCTTTTGGGTTGCTTGAGTGTTAGAAATGTCCCCTGACAGCTTCATTGCTTTTGAGTCTGGTGCCTGAATTTGAGGGCAGAGGTTCATTTACAGGAAAGGCCTGATCACCCCCAACCAGAAGTATATTTGGTGGAATTTTTAAAAATACCTAGCTACTAAAATCTGATAAGCCTCTTCTGAGGATATGCACATGAAAATCCCCATACTGCCTTTCAAGGAGTTCTGTTTGCTGGTTTTGTGATAGCTGGCAAGGACATGCCTTAGCTAAAATCCAGGTCCTACTGAAAATCAGGATATTGTAGAGCTTTTCAGAGAAAAAATCCTGGCATGTTTAACATGGCAGAATAACCTTTTTTCCCCAGAAAGGGTTTTAAGGAAATTGTTGGGCTGCTTCAGGTGAAGTTTTCAACCAAAACAAATAGAAGAGCCCCAGCTTGAAGTAGATTCTCAGCATTCAAAATTTCAGCCTGATGGTGTGACAGTAAAAGACCTTGTTTGCAGTTGGTTTTATCTGTGGGTGTAATCAAGCTGTCTTATTCTACAGACACTCTTCCAATAAATCTGTGTGAAAGAAAGAAGCAAGCTATATGGCATAAGACCTGATTTTCATTTATGCCCAAGCAGAAAATGTAGGCTTCCTTGAGAAACAAATCAACATTATTTTCTCTTTGCTCAGCCTGCTGTCTGCATGTAAACCCTTTTTATTGGTTTTGCAGTTCTACTGTCTTTCTGTAGTGAAACTGTACAGGTGCTTCTCAGCTTCCTTGAGCTCAGTGGTAGTTCCATTTTGAAGTCAACCATCCTGCTTTCCTGCTTTGAAGGATAGTGCCACCTTGCTGTATTTAGGATCTGTCACAGATCTGTTCTGAATCCTCAGAAGTTTGTGTTAACATTTACAAGGGCTTTCAAGCTTTTGGAATATGTATGACTGGTTTTCTATCTAAAAGAAATAAAGCCAAACAGAAAACACTTGCTAGAGTGTTTTTTAGGGTATGTTGAGTCATACAAAGTCCTGGAAGTGACCGTGGCTTAGCTGAGATGAAGTAGCCATGTTGTATTCTGGAGCAGGTGCAGTGTGAGCTGTAGCGTTTCTGCCTCTGTGTCCATGCGGGTTAGAAGTTGGTCCCTGTCAGTTGCTGTGCCTCATGAAAGGCAGTGCATTTTTGGGAAAGGGCTGGAGGCTGGACTCTGTCAAACGGCTTCAGTTCCTTGCAGCACTGAAGGCAGCCCTGGGGTGGGACCTGGGCTCTGGCTTCTGCGCCAATGGTCGGTGTCCAGTCCCACCCCGGTGAGGAACCAGGATTTGCCCCGCTGTTGCTAATTGAGTGCTGTGCAAAGCACGTGGCTTTGTCAGTTGCCAGTTTGTACATATGGATGCTTTTATATAGCCAAATTCAGGCTGTCTTTTAATCTTCTTTCATAGAAAATAGTCTTTGGCAATATAGGGTGTAAGAAAGCTGAACATTTCTTATCCATTTACATAAAAATCAAGATCACTAGTGCCACTTAGGTAATTTTTGTATGGAAACAACTGTGGTTAACATTGTCTGTGTTTGGCTTTCGTCTGTCCAAATTTATGAAGAGCCTCTGATGTCTCAAGATAACTTAGTCCTAGGGATGTCTCCATGGAAACAGGATCTTTGTTTTCTGTAATTTTATATCCTCTCCCTCCACTTGTTCCTCCCCACCTGGAGTCAGATCCTCATGGTAGCAGCACACTTGTCCCTACAATATATATTGCAGGCAGTTCCACTTACAGAAGATTTTTGACTGTAAATTAGGAAAAGATTAACGGCAAAATAAAATGAATTTTCAGAGAACAGAAATCGCGTGTCTTCACAAGTATCATTAAAGATGAGTAACAGGCAGAACACAGAGGGTGAGACAAAAGTATGAAGCTTACAGAAGAATAATTGCTTCTATTAAAAGTGTTTTAGGTTTTCCATGACTACTTTATGGAGAAAAATCTGTTGAAACAAGGACAAGTCTCAGTTCTTTTTCCTTTCTGCCACAATGAGCTGATCATAGCTCTGTGTCTGCTGACTTCATGACAAATCATAATCTGTTATATAAAATACTTGGAACTGCTAACCAAAATCCAGGCCAGCTTTGTAATGATGAACAATTTCTGCCTTATTTGTATTCAGCTGATTTTCTACAGTGAGCTGATGACATTTTTCATAGTAGTCCTTTAACAGAAACCAAAAAAAATGGCTATTAATTGGATCTGCTATTAGTGTTTGCAACAAAAATGCTGACCTTAGTAAGAAATAGAGCTCCATACACAGATCAGGCATTAGGTACAAGGTTTCTGGCACTTCTTCTTGATCCTTGTACAATCTTCCTTTCTGATGTACTAGCTTAAGAACTGCATTCATTACCAATGTTGGGTTTCCAACAAAGAAGAAAATTCCATTCTGTTCTAACATACTGTGTATGTTTTTGATGATTGCTCTGTATATTTTTGATGATTGCTGTATTATGCAGTGATAATTCATGCTGTACTCTAAATGTATGATTCCTGCCCTTACAATGAGAAGACTTTTTATTTATTTCCTGTGATTTGCTAATGCTGCATTTGAAATTATCTGTGGCAGGATTAAGGCTTTTACTCCCCTTGCTAAAATCTCTAAAGTAACTTAGGCTCTTGCATGCTGTTTCCCTTTGATTCAGGCCAGAGGCATTCATGTTGAAACATTAAGCATTCCGTAGCAGAGGGATGCTCTGCCAAAGCTTGGGTATCTAGAAAGCTTTTCCCTCAAGCTTTAGTTCCAGTCTCCTGCTGACTGCTAAACTCTTCCAGCAGATTGAAACAGCAGGTAGCACTGGTTATGCTACATACTTAAGAGCGTTTTAAATTAGCACATCCTAGTTACCATTGCACTTCTCTACTTGTGAGCTCTTGGGGTGTGATGGAGCAGGCAGGAGCTCATAAGCACCTTGCTGAATTCTCCATGGCAGTGCTGATTGGTTGTGCTGAGGTGGGGATGGGTGCTTGGTCCTGCTCATGAGGTGACAGCCTTGGGTCAGCCTCTGATGCAAGAGGTGAATCAGGCATTTGGGCAGGTGGAGAGGTGACCCTGCAGTTCAGGGTGCCCAGGGGAGGCAGCTGAGTGCTCTGAGGGGAGTGCTGCTTTTTCCCGTGGCTGAAGTTCTGGGAGCTGCTGATTTGCACTGGCTTAGAGGCATATTCTGGGAGGAGGGGTGTGAGGAGGAACAATCCATACTCAGGCAGTGCTGCTAAATAAGTGCACTTCAAATGGTAGTATTGCTTAATTTGTTCCTACATAGGCAGTTCCACACAGGTGCCTCACTTTATGTAATAGGTTTAAATAATTAAACCATTTTTTAGATCATAAAAGCTTCACATATATGATTGACGGAAGCAGATCTAAGAGCAGCATGGATGACCAGACTACATGATATAGTGTCACAGTGTAAACCTATCACCAAGATTGGGGATTGCAAATAAGCTATATACACCCATATGTAGAGACACACACTCCTTCTCCCCTTGAGGCTGGCAAGGCCTTGGGGTAAAGGTGAAAGGCAGCATTTGTACTATGAAATGCAGGGATTGTCTGTTCGGATTGGATGAATGTGTCCATCTTCCTTGTGTTAAAGTGAAGAAGGTTGGAATTGTTGAAAGGGGTTGGGATACAGGATTTGTAGACTTGCTGTTGTCATTCTTACTGCATACAGATCATTGGGAAAACCGGGGTTGCTTGGTAATCCAAGCAGCATTGTCACTTGGGGTATTCAGTTATTTTGTTTGCTAAAACTTTGGGGGTGGTAGGAATCAACCTACTAATAACAAAGTATTCCTATAAGAGATCTTTGAATGAAAAATGTATACCTGTGAGGCAAGATTAACACATGTGATGTATTATTCAGGTTGGTTTTCATTAAAAAAATAATACATTGCTGTCTTCTCCTCCTTTAGATTGTTTACTAAACGAAGAGAATTTCTCAGTGAGGTGCCCCAAGCACAAGGTAAGAATCCTCTCCTGGATTAGACCTGGGTTTTTTGCTGCCCTCTTCTGGTTTCTAAAGTTGGATTAGTAATTTTATTACCTGGATAATGTCTGTAGTCAGAGATGCTTTTGGTTCAATTATTCTGTGATATATGCTTGTGGTGTATTCTGGGGGCAAGCATCAACTCAAGAAGAAAACCAAGATTAAGAAGATAAAACTTCTGTTCCATCTGCTCAGTGTTTCTTTAGATCCTTGATGACTCTTCAGAAAGCTCAGCTTCATTTCCTGAATTCTGTGATAGAATCAGTATCTTGCTCGCTATTCCTGTTTGAATGTTGCATTGAACTGTCAGGTTTTCTCCTTGGATTTACTGAGGATGCAAGGAAGAAGAAAAATTACTTTTATGAAAAAAAGTTTTTGGAAACATCTTGTTCTAGTTTACAAGTAGTAACTGGACTGAGTCCAACCACTCAGCCTTCAGTGGATCTGTGGGGTTGTTCTGTGTATCTTTGGTTCTTCAGAAGACCCCTATGCTGCTTCTGCCTGGGATTTGGGTGTCCTCACTAATTGTCCATAGAGCCTGTAAACACAGTGGTGCAAAGAGCTGTCTGTATGGAAAGAGGAGACAAGGTAGACAATACATACTCTCTTGTAGCCATAAGTAATGGGTTGCAGTGCTGGGAATACCCCTCCTAGCCCTTGAAGATACATCCCTGGGAGGTTGTGGATACTAGTCTTCCAGTCAGAAGACTGGAATGGTCAGAAAGTATCCAGAAAAACAACTGTTCTTGTTGCCACTTGAATACTACAGGAATTGTGCAAGAGCTTGGATGGCTTGTGCTGAAAAGGAATTGATAATAGGGAAGAACTGTGTTGCTTTCTAGCAGAGATTAGTCTCCATCTAGTTCTTGTCTGCAGATCCCTGCCTAGAATTAGACTGACATCTGGTGGTCTTTTGTTTTCACAGATTATTCTTAATCTGTCTTTTGTAAACATAGAGGAATTAGCCTCATGTTCCGTTCTGGATGTTCTACCACAGAATGATGTATTTATACACACGTATTTAAAATGCACTGGAAGATTCAGTGCACATTCAGGCTCTTATCCAGAATTGGCCTACTTTTCATTGTATAAAAGAAAATAAATTATTCTGCACAACTGTGGAATAATGTTGACAATGTACAGCAAGTTTAAATTAATGTATTAATGCTACAAGAACCTGCAGATCTTGCCAAACAAAAACAGGAAGGATGAGCTCCCCTTACTGTGTAACATAACTGCCAAAGTGCCTCCCTCTGCTCAACTTTGGACACTTGACTAAAGATAATTGGAGCGTGTCCTGGCTAGGGTTAAACCATGACAGCGGGTTGTGTATTTGAAGGCTGTTTTACTTTTGCTGCCTCTTGCCTGAAGTATTCTAGGGAAATACAGTATTACATAGATGGCTTGGGTCACTGCTGCTGTATGTGAGCACTTTGCAGTGATGGTGCTCAAACCATGAAAGGAAAGAACTGGTTTAAATTCAGGCAAAGAATCCAGCTTTCTAGAGAAGTTTCTGAGAAGGCACATGGATTTCTAAAGTAATCTTGCGGGATGGGAGGGGGACAACTACCAGTTAAGTTCATAACGGTTCTTCATGAGGCAATAAAATTTTGAATTCTGTTCAGAACTATCCCGCTGCAGATCACTTTCTTCATTGTGTCACCAACAGAAATTCAACACCAGCAGCCTTTCTTTGACACTGAAGTTTGTTGACTTTTGCTTACTAAAAACACAAATAATTTGTTTGAAGCCAAGTAGAGTTTGCTTTCTTTCTCCGTCCTGACTGCGTGTTTCACTAATCATTACCGGTTTGTTCCCAATCCTTGTGCTGGGCAGAATATAAGCTCACTCTGCTCCTTCCATTGTAGTGGCTGGAAGGGGGAATTCCAGATATGACAATGCAGGAACGAGAAGGCTGAAAACCATTCCTCTAGAATGATTGGAGAACAAATTGCATCAATTTTTTTGCATGATATGAGTATGAGCAATTGAGAGGAAGAAAGACTTTCAATTAGTCTGTTGAAAGTGATGCTTTTAGGTAACACCAGCTTAGCACTATTAGCGAATTAGTAACTGTCTCATAGCTCACTCTGCCATTCTGGAGCTAATAGGTGGAAGAGCTAACTTTATAAATCTCCAGCATTAAGTCCCCTAGTACATGGCCTTTTACCCTTTGGCAGTCCGTGCCTCACACCGGTAAATACACTTCATCACAGTAAGCACCTCCTGGAGAGCAAAGGTGCTTCTTGCCTCATTAAGTCTGCTTGGCACTTAAGGCATAAGCAAGTTAAGTCCAGAGGGACTGGTCCTGCCTTTCCGTGTGCTCCTCAGTGAGCTTTTCCATTTTCTTCTGTCAGGATTGATGCTCCAACCATCCATGTCCTGAATGTGCTACTTATGCAAAATACCAGCTTTTATCACAGGGAAAATGCTATCTGAAAACTATCATCTTTTGAAGGGTTCCTCTCACAAATCCAACCAGTTCTGTCTGTATCACAGCAAGTGAGGTTGCAACAGACCTGATGAGGATGCTGAGCCATGGAGAGGCTATAAAGGGGATGGGATAGCTAACCTTTTGGTGGCTCAGCCATCTTAGATTGTCTTAAGCCATCTGTTTGGGCAATTTTAAAGTGATGCCTCTCAGCTTGTTCTACCTTTTTGTGTTAAATTCTGTGTTTCTTAAAATTAACCAGGCTTTCATATCTCAGACTCTACTTTTGTGGAATTACCTGCTTTTATCTCAGGGAAAACTCTGTCTGAAAAGTCTATTTCTGGCTCCAATACTGACTTCTTTTTCTCTCTCTCTCTCTCACTTTCTGTATGTTCCCTTTCCCTACCTCTGTCTTCTGTTTGTCCCTCATTTTCTTTTTCCTCCTCTGTTTGGCTTGCTGGTTCGTCAGCCCCTCCTTCCTTGCTCTCTTCCCTCCTTGCAGAACAAGATGGTGAAAGGCAGCCTCAGCACAGAGCAGTCGGAGCGGGGGTGAGGGGGGAAATGTACTCCTGGGAATGGATATAAAAGCAAGCACAGGTGAGTGGGAGAGAGCTTCCAGTTCCACCTGCTGCCTTACATCCAGCGCCTTCCCCATTTCTGTGAGAAATCAAAGTGCTTTGTGTATATTCAGAAAATTTGTAATTTTTTTCTCTGTTACCATCCTGTTCAGTTTTTTGTATTTCTGCAGCAATTCCTTCTGTTAAACAGTGAAAGGCAAAGCTTGTAGCTGTTAAAACTGCCTGATTATTCTCTCAGCTAAACGAGCGGCAGAAATCTCCTTTTGTATCACATCCATAAGGATCGGAATCATTTTTTCTGTGAGTCTCAGAGTAGTTAATAGTAAGCTTCTGTATAAATAAAGTCATCAAATTTTCTTAAATTCTATATGTAAGGAATAAATAATATTGATGAGTTCAGGATTATTGTAATCTAGGATTCCCATTTTCTGGAAATGTAGGTAGATCCAAGGGTAAGTAAATTAGTCTTAGCAGGAGCCCACTGTGTTTCTTTTAGCACAGCATTTTTTTCTCTATTTTGCAAACAGATGTAGGGCATAGAAGGTAGAACTGTATCCAGAAGTGGTGACAATTCCCTAACTTTGTAATGTGCCCCAAGTTCCTCACTGCACTTCCTTCCTGCCTCCTCCTTTGTCTAGGCCCAGTATTCATACAGCCAGGTATGAACTTGGTGGGGAATTCAGTTTGTCTGAAACAGCTTTTTGCCATGTTAGCATTAGAGCTGGGCCATTTTCCTAATCTGCTTCACTGTGTGGCTGGGAAAATACCCTGGCACAAGGAGGGAGTAGCTCTGAGGTGGGACTTAGCACCCAGTGAATGGGATGAGGTTGGGATTTCTTATTTCTTACTCAATTGTGGTGCATTGAAGTTCAAAGGCAACAGGGTGGATGAAAATGAAATAAGTGTTTGGTTTCAAATTAATACTTGTTGGCTCTCTTTCCATGAGACTGCAGCCCAAGAAGGTCTTTTGCCTTCATTTCACTATTCAGTTGCATTTCTTACTCAAGCTATTTGTTTCTCTGTCATTTTCTTGCAATCATGCAGGGGAAGTTGCCTCTTGCATGTCAATTCTTGGAACTGCTGATGGTAATCCCCTTCCCTCATTGCCATTCCCTTACTTCCCAGGCACCTCCCTTAACTTAAAATCTTGCCTATTTTTCAAGTAAAGTAATTGTGAAGTACCTCTAATGATGTTTTGTGTGAAGGGTAAGAGATGAATTGGAAGATTGTGGGGTTTTGGTGCAGTAGTAGAAGATGGGTAGTGTCCCATATAAACACATTTTGTAGACTGGCTGCTGACTTGGTTTAGCTCGGCTGTATTCTGTGACTTTTCATTTTTAATAGCATTCATTCTTGGCTTTGGAGTGTTGTTTTAATGGTTACCATGTAAATAGTATTTAACAGTATTCAGTGTTTGAGTAGCTTTCTCCTTCCATGATAAAGGTCACTGGGTTTCCTTTAAGCTTTTCTCTGTTCCTTAAAGTGTAACAGGCAATGTAATTCATAACATTAAAGCAGGACAAGAGTCCTACAGCCAAGGTGCCTCTTCTGGCTGTTTAACACTGAGGAACTCTGGTGATTTTTGGGCCATTCCTTTAAGGTACTGGTGGACATTACTATGTCCCAGAGACCTTTACACAGCTTTGTTCCCTGCATTATTTTCCAGTGCTAGCTCTTTTTTTATATATCCTAGGAATGTCCTAAGACCCTGCAGGCTGTGGAATCTCTGCACTGTATTCACTGTATGCTCTAGATATCTCTCTAAGGCATAATTTCTTTCCAAATCCACTTTTTTCCTCAAGTAGTTCTTACCAGAAGGTCCTATTTAGCCACCCCCTTTCAATGTCAGAATGTCTTAAAAATTAGGTTCTCCAATTCCAACCTGATCTTGCATTCCAAAATAAAAGCCATGCAAATCTAAAAGATCCAATAATAACAAAAAATATTTTTTGTTGTATTACTGTGATAATTAAAGAACTTTAGGGGAATTCTGTAGCAGGCCAGGTAGTACTGGAACTGCCCTTCTGCTGGCCTTAGTGTAAGATACAATGGATACTCAATTGTGAGATTATTGGGCTGTTTCAGTCCTGATTCACTCCCAGGCCTAGCAAGTTAAGAAAAATTGTGCATGTTGGATAACATCCAGGCAAGTCAGTGTATTCTGTCTCTGTTGCTTCTCTCTCCCTGAGCCAGTTGCCTCTAGAACATTTGGATCAAGTCCAGATCTGGAGAGTGACTGTGAGAGCGAGTCTGGTGCTCTGGATCTTGTCCAGGAACAAGGCAGGACTCTCTGTCTCTGTTGAGCCTGTTTCTTCCCTGAGCCAGTGCCTAATGCTCTGGACCAATTCCAGGCATGGGCAAGCTGCAGTTGTACAGGAGCCAGAGACAGCAACACGGCCTTGACACTCCTTCAGCAAGGGCTCGCAGTTGCGCAGTAATGAAACCACGAAGGGCAGCTGCCTGAACTCTCTGGGAATCTCCCCCTTTCCTCTTCAGCTGGTGCTCCGCAACATTGCCCGTCTGGTTTTTGTATGTACTTGCCTGACTCTTTACTCGCTCTAAGCCTGGCACCCCTGGATGGGGGATATTTGCAGCCAAGAGTTGGGCTTGCTGGAATGTAATCTATTTGGTGTGTTGATGATGAGAGCAGCAGTGACTTCTGTATCACAGTTAGGGTTCCTGGAGTTTAATTGCCAGCTATGAATGAACATGGGTGTTACTTTGCTCCCAGGCACACCTCTAATTCTCTTAACTGCTTTCCATATGCATCACTCATGGTGCAAGTTTTTTTCCTCTTCCCAAGCTCACTAGCTGGTAGGAAGGGATTTATCTAAGTCATATCAAAGTACTAAATAAATAAATTGCTATTGGGCTCACTAGTGTGATGGGATAAGGGAAGAAAGGAATACATTATTTCAAGCTTTGCTTTCTCTCTGTGCAGATTAAGAATGAGAACCGTAACTTAGAGAAATTAAATTTTAACTTCGTAGTTTCTCTTTCGAACTAAGCCTCCACCAATTTAGCAAACTCCTGAAGTTCATTTTCTCACCTCATAGAATTTCTGGACAGGGAGAACATGTGCCAAGCACTTGGAACATTTGTCTTGAAAGACATCACAAGCTTAGTCCTTCCATGAACTGTCTCCATAATATGAAAATTAGATCAAAGAAGCAACAGAAAGAAATATCACCTGCCCTTCAGTTAGTTAAACCACACAGAACTTTACTTTTAGCTGGTGAAATCTGGCCATTTCCCAGGTTTCATTCCTGGACTCCTGTAATTTTGATACAGGAGTATCTACTACATATTCACTGGAAACCACCATTGGATGGTAGCAGGTGACCCACAGGGAAACATTTGGTAGCAGTCCCTCATGGCATCCCAGGAGCTGTCACCATGGTGGGACATGCTTGGCCCCTCGGTTTCCCATTCTCATGGTCGATGTGAGGAGTGGACATGAGGTGAGTGAGCTCCTGCCTGCTGCTGAAGGTAGAGGTTCTCTAAGAGTTCTGTGCCATTGTGCCATGGATCATCCTGTCATCCCAGACCTCCAGAACTGGGCTTGTTTAATTTTTTTTTTGCTAGTTGTTAAACTAAGACTTTTTATCACATGGATTAGCTTTCATGGGCTACTTGCCATTGTGTATATCAGTTTTCAGTCCACAGAACTAAAGAGCTCTTGGTGTTGCTGCTGTGGTAGGCTGCTGAGTGAGTTTTTCCAAAGCCTGAGGGGCCTGTTTGCACATGGAGGGAAGGAATCATTCTAATATTATTTTGACTTTGTTTTTCAGGTTAGGCTGTTGAGATAAAAAGCGGTGGACATTCGTGACTGAATGGAATCTCTCCCACTGTGCAGCCATGCCCCCTCTCAACGTGCCTGCCAATGCCAGCACTTCCTTCATAAATTCTTACATCACACTCAAGACTGATGACATCACAGAATCTGACCAAGGAGTCTGAACCAGCTGTTTCCATGGACACAATCTCCATAGTGACAGTGGGGAGGGGAGGGGGAAAAAGGAAACAGGTGGGGGGAATTAAAGAGGGAGGGATAAATATATATATATATAAAGATCTATTTTTTAGTCTTGAAAGACTTTGTTTTAAATGAAAGGTGCGCTATATCCCTTTTGATGCTTTTGATTAAAATTTTTAAAACCCCATATAAATTAAAAAGAAGCCTATAGCTAAAGTAAATATTAAATCCAAAATTAAAGCAAGGCATGTGGAGCCTAACATTTTGTGGGAAAGAATAGCGAAACTGGGAGTACTCCAAACAGGACTTGTCTCTGTTCCTCTTGCTTTCTTTCTCACAACATCTGATGAAATTCAATTTTGAAAGGCAAATAAAATACTGATAAATTGTTTGTAGGGTGTGGGAGGAAGGCTTGGATGATTGCAGGTAATTTGGTGTCGGTAGTTGTGTCTGAGGGGTAGGGAGGTTTCCATTTTTGAGAAACACTATTAACAATGTAAGCTTGAACAACATCTGCAGACTCTTGGGTCGTGAGACTCATGAAGTAAGTGGTGGCTGCTGCTTGCTATGTCCCATGCACCTTGTTGGTGTGGGAACACCTGTACCATGCAGGGGAAGGGAGTGTTCTGCCCTGTGTGGCAACAACGTGACCCTCAGATCATTCCAAGAAGCTGCCTTCAGTTTGGAAGGCAGGTGAGAGGAAGACATGGTTTACCTGCCAGATTGGGGAACGAAAGGAAGTCTGAATGTTGGTGGAGTCAATGTATCTTCCAAGTGATTGGGGTAAATCCACTTGGCCCTTTTTTTGTTTTATGTTTTTACTTTTCCTAAGGAAGGAAGAGGGAATGTCAGTGTAACAGCCTACACTATATGGTTATTCGGGGTTGTTCTCTTTTTTCTTTTTTTTTTCTTTTTTTTTCTTTTTTTTTCTTTTTTTTGTAAATTATGTAATTTTAAAACATTTGGGGTTTAGGAACAGCAACAAAAAAATCTTTTTTTTCTTGTTAAGGCCTTAAGAAAGGGGTTAGTGCATCTTTCAGGGGTCACTCTGCCATGGGAATAAAAATAGCTGTTTCACAAACAGTTTTATATAAAAAAGCTTAAAAAACCAAAAAAACTAATAAACTTCATTTTAACCTTGTCTCCTTTTGTTTTGTGCGAACTTGATTTGTTTAAAAGGACAGAGACAGTACTATCTGCTGCTTTTTGGTTTCTTTGCCTTCATCGGTTCTGCCTTCAGTGATGACCTCCTGAACAGGCCCAGCAAGAGGAAGACCACAGAGGCTTTGAAAAACTAAAGCTTAGGATTTGTTTGATGTTCGGAGTTAACAAGCCAATGACTGGATGAATTTTCTGTTCGTGTGAATTGGTATTTCACCAGGTCACTGACTTCTTTCACTCATAGGATGGTAGCACATCCTAGCGATATCAAACAGCGTGGTGTTTACTGGGAAGTCACTAGAGATAGGGATCTAACCAGCATGACATGGATAAAAAAACGGGGTTGATATTGTGGGGGGAAGAACTATTTTAAAAGTTATGTACTGGATGCTTGCTCAACTACTCACATTTTGGAGTATTCAGCACATAAAAATAAAATCTATGATAGCTCATATTAAGATATCTATTTTAACTCTATTTTTAAAAGATCGATTTAAAGATTCGGGAGATAATTTGGCAGTTACTTATTTCTAGAAGTTGCTACTCTCACTCATAAATATTTGGAAAGAAAGGGCAGCCTTCTGCTTATTCCTTTCCCAGTAGCAGCTACTGAAGTTAGTATGTCCTTTACATTAAAAAATAGACCTGGTGTTATAAATGTCACTAATGTGTCATGAATTGGTGCTGAAAATATTTAACTGCTGGTGTAGTCAGAAAAAAGTCATTTTTAGCATAGTTAATGTGATTGAGTAAATGACTTCTTTTCAACTGAATAAAAATAGTTTTTTTTTTTTCATAGTGTCTGTTCTATTCTACATATTCAAAAAACCCAGTTCCTGTTATTGCATTGATTTTATGTTGGTGAAGAGTCAAGTCTGTGTAGCACTCTGACAGCAGAACAGTGTGTGCTGGAACTGCTGAATTTGACACTTTCACTTTGGCTCTTCAGGGTGGTGTCACAGCAGAGGCAGAAGGTTTTTGGGTAGCTGGGAGGGAGCCTTGGAGGTTTTCCATGTGGGAGCTTGTGGCAAGTATGGAGATTCAGTATTTCCTCATGCACCGTGGTTGGAAACAAGTGGAAGTTGAATAGAGCAAATAAAGAAATGATACTACAGTTGACTCCTTGGGAAGTATTTCTCAGTGGGAAGTGCTTAAAATCCTTCGACTCAGCTGTGGCTTGACCCCCCCAGTGCTGTGGTCAGAAGTGAGGGGTGCTCTCCAGCAGAACAGGATTGTACTTGGTGGTCAAGTCTTTACAGAAACCAGCGCTGTTGTGATTCTAAAACTGAGCCAGGAGGAATTTAAACAATGTGTAATGGCTTCCTGGGAGAACTTGGAAATGATCCAGAAGAGTCATAAAATCCTCTTGGAAATAAAAATTTCTTTTGGCTCAGAAAATACAAAGTGCTGAGTGGATTTTGAAAGCTGTTTTACAAAACATTTACCTGCTTCATCCTGCAAAAGCAATTAACAGCTTGACATAGTGGATACCCCAAACTGGAAAGAAAGAAAAGGTTTGAAAATTTTGGCTAATTCAGAATTTGTGGAGCAGAAATGACCTGCAGCAGAGCCTTAAAACCTTAAAAGAGATTGTGTATAGATGAGAATGAGTGGCCTGGCACCTGCTTGGGAATTACCTGTTTGGATGAGGAATGAACTAACGAGAGCTTGGATAAGGCAGCTCATTTTCGAAGTGTTTCTCCATGCTGACTCCCATCAGGATCTCTTGAAAGAGACTTACACCAATGTGCTGGAATTCCACGTGATGGATTAGCAGCGTTTCCAAGCTAACCAGAGTGAGTCAGCACTGCTGCACAGGATCGAAGAAAAAGATGTTTTCCCATCAAGAATATGGAATGGATTCAACATGCAAAGGATGTGTGTTGATATGACAAGGATAAAGGGAGTCCGGCAGTAGCTGGTGGAGGCCCTGGGATGTGTACAGAGCAGATCTCAATACCAGGAGCTGCCCATCGATACGCATTTATTGCATGTGAAATCCATGCTTGGAAATCCAAGGCACAGACCACTGTGGATCGTGCAGCACAGGAGAAAGCCATCTCAGCTGCCACTGCAGAAGGCAGTGGCCAACCTCACTAGTCTGTACCACAGAGGTAGGAGAGGGAATTTTACTTTGGGTTGTGACATTCTTGAACCTTTTGAATTGCTTAGAACAAGACAAACCGATGATGTTTAATAGTACTGAAATAAAAAACATTTAGGGGTTCAGGGTGCATTATCTGCTAAAGAATGGTGCACATCTAGTTCATGGAGTCCAGGTAATAGCAAGGTAAAGAAATACATTTTTGGTGGGACATGCATTTAAAAAATCAAAAGTTTGTTGAGATATGGGCAGTTGAATGACAGCTCTGGTATTTTGACTATTTAATGTGCAGTAATGTACATAAAATATATATTAGGAAAGATAATACCTTAAACTGGCATAGTTACAGGGGGAACATTTGGGGGCTGACTTGGATATAAACTTTGTAAGTTATCATGCCTATTAACTGAGTTATTACATCAGGAAATATCTGTGCTGTCCTGAGTACAGTGGGTGTCCTGGACATAACAGAAAAATTTGGTAGAGGGACACAGCATTGGTTTGTCTGATCTAGTCCATGACTTACCAGAATGACTGAAAGAAGCAGTCCTCTATCTCAAAATGTAGACAATTAGGTGAAAATACTTTTGGAAGTGGAACAGGATATCTAGATGGCTGAGGATGAATAATTCACCATTGCTCTGGAATTATTTTTTAAATATTAAAAGTAACGTGAAAAAGAACAGAGAACAGGTCCTCCAGGTTCAGTTACAGATCTAGAAAACATTAAGATGTGATTTTACTGACTTTGCTATGAGATGCTGAAAGAGTAGTTGTAATCTTAGCTTTGGATTAGAAATCCCTGTTGTGAAACAGGATGAGATTCTTGTCTGGCTGTGAAATATTTCCACCAAAAAAGTTTAGGTTTGGGTTTCGTTTTTTGTTTGTTTCAGGTTTGTTTTTTTTTTGAGATGGAACTCTGGCGGAATATTGTGAGTCAGAGAATTTAGCCAATAAAGGTAGAGGACAAAAGTAATTACTGGAAAATTGTGGGAGACTGGTAACATTCTGGTACTTTCTCCTGGCATTGCTACAGGCCAAAGAGAGCTTGGCTAATGCACATCACTGAAAAATTGGTTCCATACAGATACCGTGCACCATGAGCTCCCCACCTGACCTGTGCTATTCAGCCAGAAATTATGTAAAGCTCTGAAGGAGAGAATGAGGTTTATCCTTAGAGTGCAAAGGTCAGTGAAATAGTTGCTGTCATTGTACCTACATTGATTAATTGTTTGCTCTGTCTGTCCTTCTGATGGAATCCAACAGGTTTACTCTGTGAAAGTGAAGAGGCTGCTGCTTACAGAATCCTTTTGTAGGGTTTAATTTCTTAAGTGGATCCCACTTCCTGTTTAGCGTGTTGAGTTGGAAGGAAAGCATTGCTTGTTTGCTAGCTTCTTCCACAGGGCAATATCGAGAGCTGAGATTGCTTCTCTTCCCTTTTCATCCTCTAGAGGTTTCTTGCAATTTATTGCTTAACTCAGTTTTAACACTGCAGTTTCAAGGTTTTGACCTTACGTGGCCAGCTTTAGAAAAGCTGGTATTTCTTAGCAGCCCCAGAGAGAGACTTAACTCCCATCCAAATAATTTGAAAAAGAAAAATAGTCTCCTAGCTCATAGCAAACCCCCTGTGAAAGAAATGTTCCACTCTAGCTGGGGTTCAGGACTCAGACTGATGTGTCCTCCTCTGCGTCATAAAAACCTGCTTGCATGTGCTACTGAACACGAGCATGGCCAGGTTACCTGCACAAGCCACCTGTATTGCATTAGGGCCTTTTGGGTTGTAGCTGCCCCTGCTGACAGCCAAACTTGGAGTTCACGGTAGGTTTGGAGGTTGGTGCTCCCTGGCTTTGAGATAAACAGCATGGCAATAGTTTTCTGAGTTTCAATGAAATTGCTTATTTTCAGTGCCACATCTGTTAGTGGGGAGCAGCAAAGAATGGCAGAGAAATTGTTGGGGAAAGAGCTGGGAGGTGTTTACACTTAAAATAAAAATGGTGGTGTAAGGATAAATTTGCATTGTATAGCAAGAGTCCTCTGAGCTGAAGCCAGTTCATCAAAGAAATGTCACCACTTCTCATGGTTTTATTTAAAAATGGAAGTCTGTACGCTTCACAGCATTTGTATTACAAAAATTTAATTGGACTTGTACCAAGTTCTTGCCCACCTGAACTGGGCACCCTCTCAGAAGAGAAATGGAATTACTAGATTCTTACAAATTGTAGATTATTTTGAGAACATTGCTTTGAAGACTGTTGGAATTACAACAACCTGGATTATGGGGCATAGTAATATCTACTTCTTCTTGTGCACTTTTTCATCACCTTGGAGTTGAAGTAACTTGCACGTAAGACAGATCTCACAGTTCGCATTTGCAGTCAGAAGAAATACAGAAAAGTGGACAAATTACGGTTTAGTGTTGCACTGTGAAATTCAGAAACGGCAGGTAGCAATGGATTTCAGAGGCAAGAAAGCACCGTGTCGTAAGCAGAACAAGAACCAATTTAATGTAACACTCCTGGGTTTTGTAATATTTTGCTGCTTTGGAAGCCAATGTGAGGAGGTCATTGTATAAAAGTGGATGTTGCACCAGCTCTGTGTTCACCTGGTGTCCTGCTGTGGCTGAAACTTCTGAGGAGGAATCACTACCTGTACAGGTGATGGCAAAAATACAAGTGCCCATTTGGCAATGAAGCCAAAGAGCTGCACTCTGCAAGAAAATAAGCCAAGCTTCTGTAATACTGCTGCTGGAGACTTTTCCAGCAACCGAAAGCAGAGGCCAGAGAGAATGGCCCAATTTTGTAGCATCTAAGCAGGTTTCCAGGGTTCTGTTTGATTCTGCTCCAAGTGGGAATCATTCTTGGCTTTGCACGACAGCAAAATGTGCCAGGAGAAGAAACAGTTTCCAGAGCTGTGAGATGGAAGTGGGCATTTGCAGCCTTAAAGAGGACATTGAGGATTGCAGTCCTCATGGCTGACTCCAACTGCACCTCTAATTTTTACTAAAACCAGCAGTGTCATGTTGCCACAGGAACACAAAAGATTTGGAAAATATGCTGTTACTGCAGAACTGTAAACATTCCTTATGACAACTGTGAAAGATGGACTTAGCAAACATCAAGTTTGTGGTCTGCTGCTTCAGAAGAGGGAAAAAAAGTTGCATCTTTTTAACTGCGCACAGTTGTTGCTGTCTGGAAGATTAATGGGTCAGAAGATGTACACATTATTGTTAGGAACACTACTAATCAGCAACAGTGACTGTAAGACTGCCAGGACCTGGGAAAGATTCTGCTTTGAAGCACGGCCTATTGGCCTCAACCACTGCCTACCACCCATACTGGATGGATTCACCCCTGAGCTGAGCACAGCAGTTTCATGATCCATAGTTCCTCTTGAAAAAAAGGAGAGGTGAGAAAACCTTTTACAAGTGGCCCAGTCATGTGAAAGAGTCATGGAGAGATAACAGGTCAGTAGAAGCTGGGGAAGGTTTTTTCCTGAGGTTCCTTCTAGGGAATGCTATGCCATGAGAAGAGCCCTGAGACCACTGGAAAGGCACTCGAGGGCCTCACTGGTGGAGGTGACTGTTGATGACCTTTTCTGTGGGAAGCTGCGTGTGTGTGAGTTTTGGAAGAACAGTCCAGGTAGGTACCATACCAAATCCATTCTGTGCCATTTATTAAACTACACAGCAACAGTCCCTGAAATCCACTCTTTAACGTAGGAAACCCTTTCTGCATCCAAATGGTTGTTCCAAATAGGGGATAGTCTTTGTTGTGCTTCAAGGGGGAATGTTGGCCAGGCCACCAGGGTTGCTTGGTCCCTCTTCATAAATGCCTCATCTTGGTTTTCTACCTCCAGTCAGTGGCATGCCACAGCAACTGGAACACAACAGCTGATGTTCATTTTCTAGGGTTTCATTTGACCTCTTTGAAAGAGCTGCTTGAGGCAGACACGAGAAGTCTGTACAATCTGTATTTACCATTTTGGCCCCTTATTTTTAGTATTTGTTGGAGTTACTTGGACTTCAGGAGTAGCTGATCAAAAACCTAAACAACCTTCCCCAGTCTGCAGCTAAGTGTGCAATACAGGGCCTGGTGGAACTTATTATTCCTTACAATGCAAGAGGAAGAACAAGTCAAGGGCTTGCCTGAGCAGCCTTTTCATGTCTGTTAGCCACAACCCCCTACAAAAAAGCCACTGCCTTTTTTTGACCTACCCTTTTCTTCACTAGGTGCATTGAGGATATACCAATTTGTAGTTTTTAGAACATATGTCCTTTTTGATTTGTAAGCATGCACATATGTCTGGAAATACCTAAGGGTATTAGGAGAAATAATGGAGAAAAAATGTTAATTGGCCAGCTTGGATGACCTTGGGTGGAAGTGGTAACAAACACAGCTAAGGTCTGTCACGAGTTCAGGGGGCACTTCAGCAACTAAAATGTCACAATTCAAAGTGTTCCACAAGGCAGTGTGCCTCTGTCTGGAAAACAGGCAGTGTACGTGAAAAAAAAAACAAAAAAACAAAAAAACAAACAACTTTTCCATGGAGTAAGCAGGCTTTGTACCTTCAGGCCACAGTTTCCAACGTGCTCATCCTTGAAATGAGCTGCTCACAGCCACACAACATGGCAACTCCTGTATTTCCACTTTGTTTTCACTTCTGCCTCAACTGAAAGCAAATGTTTGAGCTTGATTTCTGCTGCATCCTGTTGAAATTGCCAGAGCAGACAACTATCTCTAGTCGTTCTGAAAAGCCTTGTGGCACTCTGATTCAAAGAGTGAACAGGTGGAGACATTTCTATTCTCGTTTCCACTGATTGTGGGTACCTGTAAGACTGTCATTGCATTTCTCCATCTTTCACATTACTTACAGGTAATCTGTGTATTGCATGTCTGTGTCGCTCGCATGTAACTCAACCTGTTTGTCATAATTTGCTGCGGTGTAACTCAAGGGTTCTATTTTGGAGTTGTACCCCATGCAGGAGCCCTCCCTCTCACCCTGACATGGGATCAAGGGTATCTGTAGCTGGTCTCTGTCCCTCAGGCAGCAAAGAATGCCCAGTGCCTCCAGGCTCATGCAGAGGTTACTGCCTTGGTATCAGGTGTCTACTGCAGTGCTGTTACACTTCACCAACTTGTCCAGTTGGATTTTTGGCCTATCACATTGATAGGATCATCACATGATGAGGATCATCCAAGCAAGTCCTAAGTCCTGAAAATCTGCCTTTCTCTCTTCTTTATTGTTCCTTTCTAGAATCAGAACATTTATTTCAAACTCTTAAAACTTTTTTTCTTTTCCAAAACTGGAGAAATTTGCTGCAGTGTTTGCAAAGGTATACCTGCTCTAGATCAAAAAATTAAATCAGAATTCAAACTATGATCAGGAATCCCATACAGCAGCCATGCCTATTAAAAATAGGACACACATGAAATTTTTACTTTCCATAAACATTCATGTCTTGAAGCTCTCTGGAAATCCTTTTATAGAACAGACTGGAAGGCACCTCTCAAGGTCTCTGGTCCAACCTGATGGCTTTGTGAAGGTCAGCCTCAGAACTATACCAGGCTGTTCAAGCCTTTGGATAGCCAAGTTTTGAAAACCTTCAGGCTAAACACTCCACACCATCTCTGGGCCCCTGCTCCTGTGCTGAGCTGTCCTCTTGGAGCAGCAATTCTTTGTATCTAGTCACAGTTCTGATTGTTGCAGCTTGTGACTTGGCCTGTCACTGTGCCATTTGGAGAAGAATCTGACTCCACCCTGCCTATAAAATCAGCAATGTGTGGTGGTATGACAGGTTAGGACAGTCAGGCTCCATGAATCCCTGAAAATATTTAGCAGTGATTTTAATCCCAAAATCCAGCACGCCTGCAGGGCTTTGGTGCAACTGTCCAGAGTAGCTTGGGGAATTGGGGCAGCAGCGGGTGTTTACTCTGGATCCAGTTCCTGCAGGGAGCTGTGCCTCAATCCCTCCCTCCACAGCCAGGAGAACAGGGGAGTGTAGGTCACTGTCTGCATTCTGAAGCCTTTGGGAAAGAGCTACCAGAGCCTCAAAGACTAGAGTCTTCAAAGTTTTATTTCTTCTAACTGGAATTCCCTGCTAGTTCTCTGCTTGATTTTTTCCTACTTTCCTACAAACCTGACGTTCAGGTGAAGACCAGAGGTCCTCGTCCTGACTCCAGCCAAGCCTAACCTGCTGGAGGGAAGCAGGGCCGAAACCCCTTTCCTTCTTACAGCCCTGAGCTTTTTGCACCCTTCTCTGTCTCTCTGCTCACCCGCCCCCTCCTCAATCGCTGCAGCACCGCAGCCCTCGGTGGTTCTGTCCTTGCCGACCTCCTGGCCGGTCCGGAGCGGCGGATGCGGCCTTGAGGGCTGTCTGGTGCTGCCACCTTAAGGCTCTAAATTCTTACTCCAGCAAAACCCGTGCACTCCTTCCCCGGGGACAGGATGAGGAGCTGGAGACCGGCCAGAGGCCGACTGTAGCAGCTGGAGGATGACACAAAGCCCTTACCCTGCTCTCGCTGAGCCCGCTGCCTCCTCCACCAGCTCTCATGGGAGAGTATAGCAGGGTTTCACAAAAGTTTTTGTGTGCACCTCCTGATTTTGTGATGAGAAACTATCATTTGTAATCTGTAGGGCAGAGTCAGAGCAGACAAGGCAGAAGATGAAAATTTCTGTCTCAGAGGAGATTTTTACAGCCTGCATTTCTACTCGCTGCTACCTGCCTGCTGCCCCTGTGCAGAGAGAAAGAGAGGGCTTGAGGCTTGTTTTCATCTGCTCTCAGCAACAAATGAGAGGTGTGGATGCATTTGCACTCTGAATGCTTTTTGGTGGCAAATTTTGTTGTTATTTGGCCTATTGTGTGATCTGCAGCCTTTGCATTCCCATTGTACTTCTGGCTGAAAATTCCTGTACTGTGTGACACAGAGGGGGCACCTCTGACCTGAGGGTCTGTCTGAAGCCACTTTCCCAGAGCAACCAGCCAGGAGAAGACAGTGAGATCAGTGGCAGCTCTCACACTCACAGCAGAGACCACAGAAGTCAGCTTGGCTGGGCTTGGCAGCTTTTCCCTCTACTGCTGTTCCCTCCAGCAGCACAAGCAGCAAGGTGTGCTTGTAGGAACCTATGTGGATTCTGTTTCCACAGGTGCATGCAGGTGGCGGGATCCATCTGCCACAAAGCTGTCAGCACAGGAGGTGCCCTGCAGTATCAAAAGACTTGCACAGGAAAACAGGTAGCATTAGAAATAGTTGCTGATTTTTAATTCTAAGTGCAAAGGCTATCCCAGATATTAGGCCTTAAGTCAAAAAGAAAGTGAACACAAATCAAAAAGCTTTTGATTTTGAAATAGG
The DNA here is from genome assembly GCA_013400495.1 of Nicator chloris. Taxonomy (NCBI): domain Eukaryota; kingdom Metazoa; phylum Chordata; class Aves; order Passeriformes; family Pycnonotidae; genus Nicator; species Nicator chloris. The sequence goes on from WAAE01017149.1 coordinate 35,434, forward strand.
CAATAAAGCATAATTAAATAAATGAAGTAATTGAGGATTTTTATTAGGCCTTTCCCTCTTTCTGCATATGAGCCAATATGCTTTATCCTGGAGTAACACAAATGAGAAAGGAGCTGCAGAAAGGCTTTAACTCACATACATAGTGTCTGTGTTCAGTCCATAGGAGAACTAAGGTTTGTCATCTCCATCTGTGGCACAGCTTTGAAAATTTTCAGGCTTTTGTGGTTTTTTTAAGCAATCCAACATAAAGTGTTATTACCTAAAAAGCATTCATTTTTCATGGCTAGCTCAGCCCTGCATGTTGCTGGTGCTCAGGGACACCTCATTCTGAGCTGCAGATGCCAGGCCACCCAGCCATTCCCAGGGAACCTGGGATTCAGCAGGTTTAGGAAGCTGCTGCTTCTGTGCAGGTGGGGAAGCTGGTTATGTCAAGGAGCTTGCTGTTTTGCCATCAGAAGGAAAGGAACAGGCCCCAACACCTCCCAGGGCGCTTCCCTACCACTCACCAGCTGCATGGCATTGTGATGTCATTCAGCATCCATTCGGTCTCTTGGTCAGCTTAAAAATCACAAAAATACTTTCCTTTTCAGTTTCCCTTGCAGCCTCCACCTTTGATCCTTCCTCCTTCCTGTGAATATCTCCTCTACAGATACTTCCTGAGTAAAAGATGGTGAGCATTTTTGTTGACACAAAAATACAATTGCAAATGAGCAGAGAAAAATAAGCTTGTTACGTATGGTTTCTGTGAGAGTGTAACAAGTACTAGTGGCAAAAGTGACCTGCAGATCATTTGGTATGGAGCTCCGAAGGTAGCTGACAAACTGAAAGCCCAGTAGTAAGGTCTTGCATGCACTTCCATAATTTCTAATTTCTATTTCACTCCATATGCTCCCACTGTTATTAATTCATCTGTGAGCACAACTGTCCCAATATTTCAAATCAGAAGTTATTTGAGGATTTTCTATTCCTACAAAGATATAAAGTACACATTCTGAGTTCCAATGCACATTCAGATTTGTGAAGCATAAACTATCATTGGGAGCATCACACAAAAATCAAATATAAACAACCCCCATTTCACTGTCATAGTAACACACAGCAATCTTCTACTTCCAGCACACTGAGAAAAACTTCTAAATGCTGACTTGTATTCAAGTCATTGTTTATCCTGACAGAAAAAGTGCAGATAAAATCATGAAAAATTGTTAATGAAAGCTTGACGATGCATTATTTATGAAAATAGGAAAATAATAAACTCTGTACTCTAGCAAGCATACAATTCTCTCAGAAATTATTAACAGGCAGTTTAGATCATCAAAATTGTATGTTTGAGTATTTGCAGTTTAGTGTATTAATATCACCTGGATAAAAAGTGCTGGAACATATGCACATTTTATTTTTGATGTTATAGTGTTACTTTATTTTTTGGTATTAAAGTCTTAATAGAATAGCTTTAAGTTCTTCTGCTCATCATCTTTTGTCTTCATGGACTGCAGAGCAAAGGGCAGAATTCGGGAGACCATGACTTGCTTGACAAAACAATTGTCAATTTGTGCCCTGTGAGCAGCAGCCCCATCCTCTTCTGCAGTTAAGCCTGGCCTGTCACCACACGTGCCTTTGCCAGTGACAATCTGCTGTCCAGACCATGTTGTCTTTCCCACTGCTTTCCTCCTCCTCTTGGATTTCTCTACCAGTCACTACTTTGTCTTACCATTAATTTCTGTGCCTAAAAGCTCCTTGGGTGCCTGTAAGACAGGAGCATTGATATGGCTGGGATTTGTGCTGATTTTTTAGTGAACAAAGCCAGGGGTGCCTTTTGTTTTCCAGAGATTGCCAGGAAAATCTGGCAACGGTTTGTAGTGGTTGGAGAAGTATCTGTTGTCATTCTGCTGTCACGTGTGCCCAGCACTATGTGCCCAACCCTCAGGAACCTCCCACCGCCTGTGAGGCATGTGCTGTGCCACGCAGCATCAAATGCCTGACCCTGGGGCTATGCAGGGTTACTAATTAGCTACAGCAAACATCCAAGTTCACGCACCGAACCTGTGTTCGCTGTCTTTTTAAACTAAGGAAAAATTGCACTGTCACTTGTGCCTGCGAGGTTTTTGCTACCCTTTGCCACGAAAGGTGGGTTGCCCCTCTTGCATTGGCAGTCTGAGCCCGGGTGGGCAAAAGTGAGGTCCCGGTTTGCACAGGTGGTTACTCGCGTTTGAGGTCCCGTGCTTTAGTTCCCCTACTGTTTAGTCTCAAACGTATGGGGAGCAGACACCTGCTACCCTTCCTCTGGAGACACTGACACAGCAGGGCACAGACTTGGCACGGCTCTGCTGTTTCTGTAGAACCTGCTGCATCTGCCAGCCCTGGCCTAAGGCAAACACACAAAATTATGTTTGAGAGGCACGTGTGTGCACCCCTTGTCACACAGTGTCACAAAGGGACAGGCCACCTAACAGGAGTTGTCCTACACAAACCAGCTATGCAGATGTGGCAGCATGAGGGGAGAAAAGGGGTCCTGAGCTGAGAGACAGCACATGCTTACAGTGCTGAAAACGGGTGTAACTTGAATGAGGCAGGAGCTAACAGCGTGCACCAAAAGAACTGCTGTGGCACCACTGAGCACATGCTTAAACAACGAAATAGATAATGTGCCACTTTCCCAAAACACGAGTCTTTTTACTCTTACCATCGGAGCAATGACAGCCACCAAGCCAGCAGGAAGGTGATGCGAACAGAGATAGTCACTTTTACACTACTGACTGTAAGAAAATGGTAACAGCAAGTGTGCTTCAGAAGTAATGCCTCTCTTTATCTCCTCTTTCTGAGATGTGCTGAGCACATGCTGCTCTGAATTCTTTCCTGGGAAGCCAGGAATGTTCAGCAGCCATCAGAAACAGGCTAATGAGCTTGGACTGAAAAGATAGAGAATTACTGCTGAAACCTGAAATCTGACTTTCCTATGAGCAGACAGAATCACCCAAGGTTGTTCTGCCTGCTCCTGAGAGCCATAAGCACTGGAGAAAAATGTAGTTCTCTTTTCATCCAGATTAGCTTCCTTTTTTTTTTTAAATTCATAAATAACTGAATTGAGGATATAACTATGAAAAGGCAGCATTTCTGGCTATCCTTCCAAGGAATGGAAACAGCAGCAAAATGCTTCCTGTGAAAAACTCCCTCTGCCAGAAGAAAAAGATCATAGCTAGACACTCCTGGAACAAATGAGAGTCTTCAGATTGGCTCTTTATTTTAATCTCTATTTGAGATTGTTGCCAACATATATCTTTGCTTTGTAATAATTATGGTATCAGTGCTCATTAATGCCCTTTGCACCAAGATTTGTAGGTTCTTTATCACAACTGAGTAAACAGCTCCATTAAACACATTATAGAAGCGAGGAAATGGAGCTAGCAGCCAGCTGAGTGCTGCCCCCTCAGGCACAACCGCTTAGGTTTAGGCTTATGCTTCAGGTTTGTGAAAACCACAAAGCCTAGACTTCTCCAAAATGCATATAAAGCGGAGTATTTCATGTCATCCCTTTACATTCGATTCCAATCACTTCATTTCAGAATTTTGTTTTATTTCTTAATTGAATTTCATTTTATTGTAAGTCTACCATACTCAGATTGCTTCACTTCTCTGATTTCAAAATTTCAATGAGTAGCAATTTGGCAAGGTTTGGTCCATTTCCATGCATTTTGTGCCATCCCAGACCATTTTATTGTTTTCATTTTGTTTCAGAATTCTCTCTTTTATTTTTTAGCATTTCATTTCATCCCTTTCTTCTCCTGTCCATTCATGTTGTTCCCTGATTTCAGGATTTCAATGAGTATAATTTTCAATGAGTATAATTTTGGCAAGTTTCGCTCCTTACACTACATTTCATTTCCCGAAATCAGGGAAAAAAGGTAAACAAAGAGACAGGAGAAGAAATTGAAGGAATGAAATGCTAAAAAAAAGAGAGAGAATTCTGAAACATATTGAAAACAATAAAAGCAAACGGGATGACCTGAAGGGCAGAGCAACGGACTGAAGGTTGCCCAACTGATCCTCATTGAAACCTTGAAACCAGAGAACAAAGTCTAACAAACACTCTGGAAAGGAGATATGAGGAAATAAAATGCAATTGAAAAAAACCAGAAAATTTGCAAATTGAGTGACTACAACCAAATGTATGAGATGAAATGAGGTGCAGTGAAAAGCACTGAAACTTGCCAAAAATTATTCCCATTGAAATCCCGAAATCAGAGGAGAAACGTAAACAAAGAGACAGGAGAAGAAATGGAAGAAATGAAATGCCAAAAAAAAAAAGAAAGAGGAAATTATGAAACAAAGTGAAAACAATAAAAGCGACTGGGCTGACTTGTCCATTCAACAGTATGTTCACATTTTCCCTACTCTTGCTTTTGCTGCTTGTGTACTCAAGAACTTTGTCTTTCTGCTTCTGACATAATTTCTCAGGTTCAATTACAAGTGGACTTTGGCTTTCACAGACATATCTTTGCATGCCAAACAGTGGCTCAGTATTCCTCTCAGGTTAACCATCCCTGCTTCCACCTTCTATAAACTCCCTTTTCATATTTGAATTTTGCCAGAAGCTCCTTGTTCATCAATGAATGAAACATTTATGGAAACTTACTATACAATAAGCTTTACAAAGAACAAGAAGTGCATCTCTGGCTTTACTTAGTATTTTCTATACCATATATTTAATTTCTTACAATTTATAATACATTTTGAGCAGGTGTTTGAGAAGGTGTTTAGTAGGGTTTTTGCTGAAGTAAATTTACCTGTATTAGAGATTTAATAATGCAGGAACCTTCTCCAAGTTGTAACTACTGATGTTGTGACTGGCACTGAAAATCAGAGATGAAATAAAGAATTAGCTCCCTTTTCAAGTACATAATTTCTGAGTTCTATCCAATAATTGACTTAGAAACCTAAAAGTTACACATTTACTTTCTATGCTGGGTGACTTAAGGCACGCAGAATTCATGGAGCAGTCCCATAATTCAGGACAGACTCCAAGCCATGAAGTATACTAAGCAAAAAAAAAAATTATAGTCAGCCAACAGCTGTTTCCCAGCTTAGCTGAATCACCCCTACTTGATAGAAAATATCTCTGCCTGTTGGGAAACAGAGGCTCCTTCTATCCCAGTTCTTTTAAAGAACAGAGCACAGCTTATTCTTTCCTTTTAGAAGAGGTTTTTCTTTTATCATTTTCTCCCCTTCTCTTTATGCCCCTAAAACTGTCCACAAAAAAAGTGGAATATACAGGTTCAAGTTCCTCTTCTGACTGAAGGAAGCTTTGATTTTCCCAGCAAGTGCCATAATCATGAAGGTATAGCGCAATTTTCCACCATTTTTCTTTGCTATTCTTCCAAGAACTGAAAAGTCACAGGGACAGTCAGGGAGAACAAGAAAGAGCATGACTGTAGCCTGTGTTAAGGGTTCTTTCGATAACAAGCCCTCATTTGTAAAGCTGTAAGTTTACCCAACATCTGGCCAATGTAGGCCTTGGGACTGCAGGTCCATGCAGACAGATCTACTCTGTCACTATTTCAGTGGAGCACTTTTTCTTTTCTGTACAGTGGTACGACTTCAAAAGCATAGTTAATGCATCTTATTAAACTATGCAGCTAACGTCTGGTAGCTAGGCCACAGTCCTAATAGATGGAAGCTCTAGTTTGATTCCCCATCATGCTGAGGAGTTCTTACAGCTTTGTGTTCTGACTTGGGGGAAGGCTCACTATCTAGTCAGTCTTTATAGAAAAAATGGGGCAGAGCCTCTTCTTTCTATATTCTTTTGAAAAAGCAATAGCTGTTACCAAACTTCATAAAGTTCTTAAATCAGCCTCCATTTCACGCATGGTCTGAAACTTCCTGACATAATAACCCTCTCTGAAGAGTGAAATATAGTGAAGTCTAGTCTCTAGATATTGAACAGACCAAGAATGAAATAATTATCAAAATTACTGTGTCAATATTAACATCCACAGTATCTGAAATCTGAGACAGTAAAAAGCAAAAGAATTAAAGTAAAAACCTTGGAAAACCAAGTATGTGCTTACCTGGTAAGCAGATATTCAGTAATGCCTCCAGTCTTAGAACTTTTGATTTCTGCACCCAAATTCCATTCTGGGTTTTTTTTGGACCTGCCACAAGGCACTTCATGTAACATTCCTTTGTTTATTCACATGGATACAGAGAGGCAAATGTTATTCCATTCTCAAACTGAAATGTTTTCTTAAACTAAGTCAGTGTATTAAGCCACTTCAAGGCAAGAGAGACTCCTTATATTTATATTACACTTCAGGTTATACTTAGAAAAAAATATCTTAAAAGCACAGTGTCATTACTTCTAATAAAGCACTGAGTAAACAGTAAAACCAGAAGAATTTAACTGGAAGCTAGTCTCAATTATTTGCTTGAGAAGTTTAAGCAGAAGAACTGTTTATTAAATAACAGCTTTACTGGAAACAAATTTTCAGCATTGCTAAGTTATGATACCTTCCATTTGAGGATGGACATATAAATCACCTATATAATCTGCATAGCCAATGTTTGGAGAAATGTAGTTACATTTATCATTAACGTATCTGAGTGCAAAGAAAATCATAAAACCAGGAAAATTATCTGACAGAACATCCACTCTCTGCAGTCCATGTTCCCAGAAATGCATATGGTAGAAGTATTAGCATTTTTCCATCTTCTGCATGTTGGGTTCATAAACAGTGCTGTGGGAAAATTAGTGCTGGGATATATTATGCTCTTTCCTTACAAAATACTAATATTTAAAACAGGTATTTGATATTTCCCAGACAGTTATGAGAAAGCCCAACCCTGTGCACTGGCAAGTCAATGTTGTTCTCCTGGCAACTTCAGAACCCTTAAGTAGAAGAGTCATACAGGGATCACATTCATGGAATAGGAAATTATTTCTGCCAGGCTAATTAAAGCCATAGAAATCACAGAAAAAAGTTAGAATCTTAAAATGCATTCTTTGTTGATCCAGGTCTCAGAGAAATTGTGTTCCCACAGCAATCTGCTGGTTTGCAAAACAAGTTTTATGTTGCTGTCTGCATTTTCCATTACATACATGAATTTGTAGGTTTCATATACAAATTCGTAGATAGGAAAGCTGTTAAAAGTTCACTATATTCTGGTACTAAATGACGCAATTTAAATATGCACAAATCACAACCAGGGCATCTCCAGCTCAAGAACTTTAGGAAAAACATAAGCAAATGAAATTATTATTAACTGATCAGTGTCACAGGGCAAATCAATGGCAGAAACTAAATCAAGATGCTTTTGTCTGGCTGGCTTCCAAAACATGGATTTAATTACACCATTATTTCCAAAGGTGCCCATTGATCTCACATTTTAGGAAAGCAGGATGAGCTTTCCCAGATAGACTTAAATGCATCTCTTATGGAAAAAAAATTAATAACAGGGTTTTAGCCAGTAGCTGTGTCCAAAATTCCCTAGGATGCTCTCATTACAGCAAAGAAAAACCCCAAGGTATTAAACCAAAAATGAAAAGTAATATATTCACAGCTCCTGAGAAGCTTAAAAAGCAGGAAACCAAAACCAGCAGCTGAGAGAAATCAACAGCCTATGGTATCGGGGGCGTAAGCCATATTTTTCTGACAGTTTCACAGGAGAGTGTGAGTCAAGGCAACTGCTGCCAGTCATTTTCCGAATGAGCAGGCATCTTCCCGGAGCTCAGACACATCACAGAGGTTTAATGGAATCTTCAGGAGGCATTTTGGACCAGTGGTGGAACCACAACCTGTGCAAAGCAGCACCTTGATTCATTACCCTCCACGTGCTGGGCTTAGAAATTGCACGTGCTGAGCTCTGTTTGGCTCAGATTGAAGTAACAGTGGGAACATTTTAGCCCACAAAAGAACCTGACTTTGGCAATTAAAACCAAGCCAGCTTTCTTTGATCTCTACTTAACCCCAGTTAACATGACAAGGATGCTGTGGTTAGGGCTCATAACCACCCTGGGCTTGCTGAACTGGTGAAACCATTGCTGGACAGTGTTAGGTGTACGTGTGGGCTCAGTCCTGGATCATCTCAAGCTCTGTGAAATGTCAAGTCAAAATAAAGCCATTCCGCTCTTATTTTGTTATTTCAGCCCTTATTGTCCAAGGCTTCTCTAGGGGTAACTTCATCTCAGTAGCAGCTTTATTCATCCAGATCTTGATGTTTGAGCAACTGCACGGCCATTGGGGGTTAGGTTTTTCTTTCCTTTTCTTTCCTTGTTACCTGCAGAATTTTTTCCCATTTAGTTGCTAAGCACTAATGGCTGGATGCTTGAGATGGCAGGGAGGGGGAATTCTCCAACTCTCACTCTCAGCCTTCAGAAGAGAACGATAGCTGCTTAGAGAAGGAAACTCACTGCTGCTGCTGGAGCCCAGCTCGGTCCTGTTCCTTCTGCTGTGGGGTGAGCCTCTGCTCGTGGGAGCAGCCACTAAATTGGGACCCTGTTATCGCCTACCTCACTAAAAAAAGGGCCTGTCGCTGTTTTCTCGAGTGTCCGGGGATCCTGAGCTGCCCCTCTTCGCCCGGCTGGGAGCCAGGTTGTTGTTGTCACACCCCTGCTGCTTCCTCAGCACTGCTCCGAGTTTTTTTCACTATTCTGTAGCGTGCACCACCTGCCTGCCAAGATCTCCCGCGTCTTCAGCCACAGCTCTGGAGTGTCTGATCCATCCCTTCCATCCCTTCCCGTCCAGGACAAAACCCCCATTGCCCACAGCGCCCCCTGCAGCCGCGTGGGATCATTGCACCCGCCCTGCCCGCCGGGAGCCACCAGCGCCCCTGGCGGCTGTGACGGGAACTGCACCAAAGGGGAAAGTGCCAGTGGCCAGGGAAACTGTTACTGGCTTCTTGGTTCTGTTTATTATTGCTGTAGTTGTTGTTGTTTGCCTCGTTATATATACTAGTAAAGAACTGATATTCCTGTCCCCAAATCTTTACCTGAGAGCCTCTTAATTTCAAAATTATAATAATTCAGACAGAAGGTGTTTACATTCTCCATTCCAAAGGAGGCTCCTGCCTTCCCTAGCAGAAACCTGACTTTCAAACTAAGACAACAGCTCACTGTGCCAAACTGCTCACAGCATCACTGGAGCCCGTCTCTTTGACATCTTCCAGCAGCAGCACAGAGTTATCCCTCTGAGATGAAAGATGGGGCCCAAGACATGCGCTGCTTTTGGTACCAAGTTCAGAGTCATTGCTCTTTCAGTGCAAGGGACATGTATGGGGATGGGATGGCATGAGGGGTAATGGCATGGGAAGGGATAGGTGAAAGAAGTAAAGTTCAACTACAACTCACTTTGGTGATAAGTGAACTGATGTGATTGATACAGAAAAAAGGGTAGGAAGGCCCTAATTTAAGGGAAGAAAAAGGGGAATTTAAGGAAGAAAAGCCTGAAGAACAGATTTCTTTGCAATGTGGGAAGGCTGGCAGTAAATCATAGTAACAGTAACTATGAAAGACTTGGCTATTTCAGTTCTGCTGACTGCTTTATTATGAACAAGCTGTTAGCACAGTCCATCTTAAGGCTGTAGAAGTACTTCCAATGTTTAAAACCCCCATCTGAAGGCCAAGAAAGTCACAATGAACCAGCTGAGATTAAAATTTCCTGAGCTGGGGTTGTGCTTCAGGCTAAATTTGTTTGGGAACATTCAGCCAAAATTTTTTTCATCCCTTTCTAATGGCTGACATTGTTCTTAAAAATCCATTGTTTATCTGACCTTCTCCTCACCCGTTAGAAAAATTTCTGATTATATTTTCCTTTCTCAGTTTAATGCTTTGAAGCATTTGGCAGGAGGCAGCTTTCTGTTAGGGAGACACATTGCACCAGCTCTCTAAAAGTGTGCTCAAACTTGGCTATGTTACAAGCACTTGAAAACCCAGTTTGCATGCACTTGATAGAGCTCTCCGTTTTTCATCTAAAATTCTCCTGAGAAGTCTGAGTGGAGCAGGTGGTGGTTATTGCCAGCTGTCAGGGGCTGCTAAGGGTGAATGACAAGTGTGAAGCAGGTCTCTGCCATGCACCCCTTGCCCCTTCCAGCACCAAAATGGTTGACGGGGAAGCTATCTGAGTGAAGGCAAAACAGGCAAAAGAGTGTCACAGCACAGCCGGTCTGTAGCTGGACAAGGTAAGTCTGGCCATAACATAAACCCAATTCAGCTAGCTTGGCTCGTTCTAGAAAAGAAGTAGAACAAGTCCCTGGGTGAGCAATGATAGAATAGATTTGAACTCAAACAGGGACCTCAGCCAATTGTGTTCAATCCAGAATGCAGACATATCACTAGCTAAGGAGCTGGGTGGTGTCAAGACCCCAGCCAATCAGCTGTCCGAGCCCAGAAAATTTGAACCCCCTATATAAGAAGGTTCTGAACAATAAAACACGCTGTTTGTTGATGACCCTTGGTGAATCCTGTCGTTTCTGTCTCTGACCAATGACCCCACGTAACAAAGAGAGATTGTGCTGAAAAATGGAGGAGGAAGGATCAAAAAGAAGTCTGGGACTAGGTGGAAGATCATGTTTTCTGGGATTAGAAGAGGCTACCAAAGAGGAAAGGTTTCTGGGGTCTTCACCAGCCCCACCTCTGTTGTAGCCTGGGAGATGGATAGCCAGAGAATGAGAGCAGCAGGCTTCACACTGATCAATGTTGTTCCAAGAGGATTTGCTCCTCCAGAATGAAAAATTGGTGAGGTTTGTGTCCATCTACATCTGAGGTGTTAAGGGGAAAGCATTCAGCCTGCTGGGATTTGGACAAAAATATTCTGAAAGCTCACGGAAATATCCGTGCTATGTGACCAGTACTTCCTGGTTGGCTCCAGGCTTGAAGCAAAGAGGGAGGGAAGGAAGAGTGTTTCTTTGGCCACTGAAAGGTTTTCACCCCACCTTTGTGGAAAGAAGAGTATGGTGGGTAATTACTGAAACAGCAGTTTTCATAAACAGGCACTAATCTGTGGCCTCCGTCTCCAGGGTGCCAAAGCTGTGATCTTGCAGGAAGCTCTGCAGAAGCTGCTTGCAGCCTCAGCTGGGAGCTGGGCATGTGCCATGTGTGGACAACTGTGGCACCTTCTAAACTTCATCTCTGGGGTACCAACATTTAGAAGGGCATTTGCCTCCATTGGTGGCATCTCAGAAGGGTGCTTTGGGGACAAATGACTGCCCGCTCCTCACCCATGCAGGCACTGATGACCACTGTGGAAAAGCCCATCTAAACCACCTTTATGGGCATGATGTGAACAGTAGGTGGCAAAATAGACATTGAAGACAAATGCTGTAATTATACCAGATTAGTAAGTGATCATCATCTATTCTGTGCACTGAATGAAGGGAGGGTCCTTAAAAAAGGAAATATAGCATGTAATTATAATTAAATATGATCTTATGGACAATATGGACAAAAAGGCTCAACTAAATTCACCTTTAAAAAAAGGCAACTCCTGCATTATCTTGCTTCTGGATGCTTTGTTTTGCAATATTAATTTTTTTTTCCTTAAAGCTGCCTTTCCATTTGTATTTCAGTGTATTCACTCAAAGAATGGTGATGTCTGCGTGCAACTTCTGTAATTCCACTTAGTTTGTCTCTAAATTGACTGTGTACAGTCAAAGACATGCACCCAGCACAGCAGGGCAGCAGTTAGCTAAAATTAATATGTATGGATTTGGAGAGGTTTTCCCCTGACTTGAAAATTGCTCAAAACATTATTTTATTGAAAAAAAAATGCAAATTAGCATCTTTCATTCTTCAGAAGAATAATTACCCTTTTCTCTTTCTCTCTGTCAGAAACAGATTTGTTGTCTATTGTTTCTTTGCTGGCTTTGAAAACTCTTCTTTTGAAATTATGAAGCTATAGCACTTGTTCCACTCCTTTGCAGGACTGGCCGTCCATGCTACTAGCCAAAAGTGGAGGAGCTGTCAAGTTTGCAGGAAAAGATCATTGGCCAAGTGACCTTTTGGAAAGATGTCAGTTGGGAAGTCTGTGTCAGTGTAGGTTTTTTTTCTTAAGCTGATGCGTTTCTCAGGGTGTAGGTTTGTCACTTTATGTCAAGGCTGAGCCACAGGAAGCAGAGTAGCTGGAGAGTTCCTATTCTGATGGCCTTCCAGGGTGATGTTCATTAAAGTTAAATCCACTTCCTGAGTTCTGATCAAGCGTCCTTGTTAGAGCCCACAGGTGAATGATGGGAGTCCAACAGCCTTTGGCTTTAGTAAAGGTAAGCAAAACTGAAAGGACCTAGGTGGATATTTTTCAGCTGAAGTTCATAAAGGTCGAGCTCAAAATAAAATGAAACAGGTAAGGTAACATTCTTTTACTGGTGGGGTGATGAGGACGTGTCCATTGACATTCTTGGGACCACATTTCCCATCTTTCCACTGCCATCTGAGTACAAGGGTCATGAAAGTCAGTGTGGGAGGAAGCCCTTGATCACCTTTTATCATTTAACCATCCCCTGCTCAAGCCAGCCCACTGAGTAGGGAACTGTTGCAGCTCTGTCTCCTGAGACCTCACACTAGTGTTGGTTGAAATGTGGTGGGTACCAAAAAGCCAACAAATTCCCAGGCTACACTGCAAATAGACTTCAGCTCTGGTAGGTCTCCCAGTCTGGACTTAGCAAGAATGCTCTCTGTCCCGTCAGCCACGTTGTTAATAACCTAAACTTTATCAGCCCCAGTATAGACACCTAAGGGACGTCACTGGTGATCATCCACCAGCTGGACTCTGTACTGTTAATCCAACCAGCCCCACAATCTGAACAATCATTCACCCACTTTATCAGCTACCCTGCCAGTCTGTATGTCATTGATTTAGCCAAAAGGGTGCTGTAGAAAATCGTGTTAAGGGGTTTACAGTGTCCAGGAAAAAAAATGAGACACACTGCTCTCATGCTCGAAGAACAACCAGCTCTCCTGGGCCCCTTCACTCTCCAGAGCAGCTCCCTTTGGGATCCTGCCAAGGAGATCCCTCTATGAAATGAAACCTGCTCTCCTGCAGGTAAGGGCAGTAATGCTGTTTGTACTGCTGATTTCTTGCAGGATTGAGTATTTCACAGTTTCATGGTCGCTGCAGGCAAACTTATCCTTGACCATCACATCCTGAACCAGTTCTTCCTATTTTGTGAACAGCAAACCCAGCACAGCATCTCCTCCAGTTGTCTTACCAACCACCTGTGTCATGAAGCAGTCTTGAGCACACTCAAGGAAGCACCCAGACTGTGCCTGACCATGCAGCCCTTCAGTTAAAGCATGCTGTGAGTTAGCCCTAAGGCCTGTGATTGTGTGGGATGGCTCTACTGACTTTGTCTCCTTTCTCAGGAAGTCTGTAGTGAGTGCCTGGCACAACACTGCCCATAGTGCTTTGCCACCTTCTCCTTGTCCACAGGCACTCAGATGGCCCATCACCTCTCCCATGGCCAAGTTCTGGGCATTCCGCTTCACAGCACACAACCACTCCTCACTGCTTCCAGCCTGTTCTTGCTGAAGACACTGTGGCAATTGTGACAGCTCTCCAGGTATGTGAACTACCCCAGCATGTCTACATAACTCAAAAGAAATCACAATTCTGCAGTTAATTGTGATTCCCACAGTTGTCTCCCATTCTACGTTTGTTTAAAACTACTTGAGACACACCCTGAACCCTGAGTCATGATGCTTTCAAAGCAGGATGGTGCTGTGGAGACTCCAGCAAGATAATATCAGCACACAGATAATGAGCATGGCGGTGCCTCCCCTTCCAGGGGAAAGGGCATTTGAGGTCCTGGCTGCACACCAGTGCTGCCTGCTCAGCATTTGCAGGTGCATTGCCTTGCAGCCTGAGCTCTCCATCACTGCAGTTGCTGCAGCAACTGTTCCATTAGGAGTTTTTCCTCTGATCATGCTGAGATCACAGATCAAGCTGTGATGGATTCACTGCTTCTTTTTATCTAGAGCAAGGTTTATTGCTGTCCTAAGAGCAAGGTTTATTGATCTCCAATGGCAGAGATGCCAGGAGCACACCGCTGTGCTGCTTTAGGAAATACTTCAACTGACTCCATAATTGTGTTGGCATTACTGCTGCCCCAAAGGCTGGATATTTGAGGCACCTTGTAATACATGGGACTTCTTCCTTGTAGCTGAGTGGTGTCCCACAAAAGCCAAGGTCATTGTGCTGACTGACATTTGGAGTTTGATAAAAATTTTTAATCTTAGAAACATAAATTATTTTTGAAAGCTCAGGTGACTGTTTTAAGCTAATTTCTGTAGTAAGTGCTTTCTGCAAGGGAATGTTTGATCTAACCTTAACATTCCCAACTTCCAAGATCCTATCCTTAGCCTGCAAACAGAAACCTGTATGATCTGTGTTTAGGAGCTGCTTCTTCCTTGACTTGCCCGAACTAACAAGAAGGTGACACACATTAAAACAAACTTTTTCCAAATTGCCCCATGAGAATGCAGCAAGACTGGTTGCTTGTGAACTCCTTGTATGTGAGAAAAGGCACTCAAACACCTATGGCTCATCCAGCCCTGCCCCACTGAGAGCATTGTCAGCACCAGCCACCACTTTCAGCAGCAACAGACGCCTCAGAGCTCCGGCTTTGGTGGAAGAAGAGGAGGAGGAGGAGGAGGGATGACCCTTGTCACCACTCCCCTAAAGCTGAATGGAGCAGAGGAGGAGCTTATACTTAGAGCCAAGTTTCACATTCAAAAGCCAGCAAGTGCAGGGAGAGAGGAGCAGCAGAAAAAGGCACTGTGGGGAAGAGGAAGAAGCAAGGAGAAAGGGGCAGCTGTCAGGGCAAGAAAGCGAGAGAGAGGAGAAGAGAAAAGGCAAAAGGGGGCAGCGACAGTCTTGGGTGAAAGGAGGAAGATCAAGGAGTAGACAGGCTACAAAATGGCATTGCTCCTGTGGCTGGGGTCCCAGCTGTCATCTGTCTGGAGCAACATGTCTATACTGGCAGTTTTTCTTACAGTGTTTACTTTACTGCTTGACTTTATGAAGCGCAGAAAGAAGTGGAGCAGTTACCCGCCGGGCCCAGCCTCGCTGCCATTCGTCGGGACCATGTTCTCCATTGACTTCCACAAACCCCACCACTCCTTCGGCCAGGTGAGTGGCAGCCCCTGAACAAAACACTCCACATATAATCCACCGTAGGCCCAGGGGGGGTGGGTCACACCCTGGCAGCAGCTACAGATACATAACACAGAGAATAGGAGTTTTTGTTTCTCCTGAAATCGCTAGATAGAGCTTTAAGACAAACTAGCAAAAAAAGGATAAAAGAATGTATAAGTATGCACACAAGATGGATAAACATAACTGGAAACAGTGGGTAAACAGATAATGAGGAATATAGTGGGTGTTTTGGCAAGTTATGTAACAAGAAACAACAGCACATGACCAAAGACAAGCTTTAAGGAAAGGTCACCTGTAATATTGAAGCACTCAGTGAGTAGGGCTCCCAGAGACACCTTTAGATGATCCTCTAGGTCCATAAAAGGACTTCCAGTAGGAGGCAGATGCTTGCAGGTAAGTCCTAGGAAAAGTGATGTTTATGTAGTAGCTGGGAAGCATGCTGCAATGAGTAAGTATGATCATGATGGATTAAATACCCTGTTTTAAAGTTTCATGACACTCATTCTTATTAGAGTCCAGTGATACAATAAAGAATACCCGTTCTTGAATGCTTCAAATTATGTTGGAAAGTTTATTTTTAGCCAGCTTCAGTATCACTACCCTTGCACAAACCTGAAGGGCAGTGCTCTCTCCAAAGTCCAGGATGAAGCAAGTCACTGCCTAAGAACACTGACCTGGCTCGAATAGATAAAGAGATAATCACACACTTCCTAACATCTCTCTTCCCATCTCTGTATGTGCTCAGTGGGACACCACTGCTGTGCCCCCAGTGATAGGTGCTGCTGTAGAGCTGGCTGCCAGCCTAACATGTGGGCAAGCTTGGAGGCAAAGGAGCAGGGGGATATACAAACAAGGGAAGACAAACAAATATCTGTGGGCTGGGAATGTGGCTGCAGGAATGGCAGGCTTCCTTGCCAGTTGCTGAAGCATGCCTGCAGGCATGTGACAGTTTCAGTTAAAGAGACCTGCTTGTGGGATTTGCCCCAGCAGCAATGCCCAAAATCTCAGTAACTTCCTATTAAAAGTCAGGGCTTAGCTTTTCTCAAAGGGAAAGCACGGCTGTCACAGCTTGCAGCAGATGAACCACGGGTGTTTTGTGCTTCAGCTTGCACATTATAAAGGCCTCTTTTCTAGGACAGCGCTGTTCAGCTGCTTGTCCAAAACCTGCCAAGTGAAGAAACTAAATATAGCCTTTGTATTATTTGCTTGCATGTAGTCCAAAAGCTTACCATTTTCAAATCATATCACATCAGGGTCATGCTAACCACAATCTTGACCAGTAATAATTTTTGATGACATATTTCTAGTGCCAGTGAAGTGCTAATTCCCTTTTCAACCCTACTGCAAATACAGTATTAAGTATTTCAATTCCTTGCAATGCTACAATGCAGGAATCAAGAATCTTCGTTTTAAGGGGAAAAAAAAAAAAAAGAAAAAAAAGTAAAAGAAAACTGTGGGTTGCTACTAATGCACTGTCATTAAACAACATGCTTCTGAGCTTTGCTCAGTGTTCCTGACTAGCAGGGGAGCTTTGACCTGCCTTCCCTGGAGTCTGTGTCCCGTTAAAGGCCTTGTCTACCTGGAGAAGGCTTTGCTCCATGGCCAGCTCCCATGGCAAGTGTATGGCTGACAGGATTACCTCTGCAGCCATCCTGATTCAGCTTTATGAGGCTTAGAGATCACAGCAGATGTAGGGTGTTTGCCAATTACCAGTCATACCAGACGTGTACACTCCTTTTAAGGAGAGGGTTGACCTGAAACTCGAGTGTGGAATTGCCTTTCCCAGCCATGTTCCTAGAAACCTGGCTCTGGGTAGATCTTTAGGTACAAAGGCATCTTTAAATAAAAATTACATATCACCTTATTATCAATATTTCCTTCAACAGAAGTAGACTAACTCAAAACTTACTTAGTCTTTCAGATCAAAATAAATAGAAACATTAGGAAATAATTCATTATTGAGCATGCAGTCTTTAAAAATCCCCAAAAAGGTTCTTGACAAAATTAAAAGTACTTGCACAATGTTCATTACAACAGTTTGGCCAGGATAGGTGTATTCTAAACTTTTCCCACTTACAGGGCATTGATCCCTGCTACAGCTGCTGCTTGGCACTGTTTGGAGCTGTTGCACTGCAAAGATAAAGGTCAAAGATCAGCTGAAGATCTCTGAATAAAAGTATCTCAAAGTTCACTAAATAATAAGGGCTCTAAGGAAGGATATGGTGATATTTCTGATGTTGCACTCAGCTCATTTTCAGGGACATGCTTTTTTATCTTGGCAGCTTCAGAAGAAGTTTGGAAACATCTTCAGTCTCCAGAACTGCTGGACCAATGTGGTAGTGCTGAATGGGTATAAAACAGTAAAGGAAGCCCTGGTCCACAAATCGGAGGACTTTGCTGACCGGCCGTACTTTCCAATATATGAACATATGGGCTATGGAAAGAATTCTGAAGGTTAGTCCCATGAAAATGGACATTCCTTGATGGCACTAGCATGAGAAGGATTGAGTGGAGGCAAGAATTTCTCATTACGGTGCACCTTCGCATGTCTCCTGATGCCTTAAGTTTTAGCTTTCATGTTTTCCAGATTCTGTGCTGCCTAGGGGTGTAGTTCTAAGTCTCATATTAAGTGCTAGTAAGCTCTCTTCACAAAGTAGGTAGACAAAACAAATCCTTTTCCTGCTGAAGACCAAAGACAATGAGTACAACTTTCAGGCCCAAAAGCATAAACAACGGTAGACCGAAGAGAGAGACAAGGATAAGACCTCACAACCTGAAGCTGTAATTGGACAGTTAAACTCCAATATGCAAATCAACCAAAACTTATAAAAGCATAAGACCTTGTGACTGGTCATCCATTTTGTGACCATTCTTAGTCCACCTCGGGTGTAGCCCTGGTCAGGCTCTTGTCCTGCCCAAGGTGTACCCTAAAGGCCTTGCAATAAATATCTGCTTTATTCTCTAGCTCTGTCCAGTCTCTGTTCCAGGTCAGCCTTCCCAAGGCATAACCCCGTGTCAACCTCCTTTTATGTCTGGCACTCTTTGGTGGTGACAAACTCAGATTTGATTAAATGGGGCTCCCCTTAGAGGTTGTAGTACGGCTCCAGCAAGCACATACTTCTTCAGCTATGTAAGGTCACTATAAAGGTTGCAACTTTTCTGCCAGCTCCCAACACCCACAAATTAGTGCTTATGGTGCTTATGTAAGACAAAATGCTTATGCAAAATGTTACATGTAAGTTGTTGCAAAAAAAAAGCAGTGACTTTCATTCAAGACATTATTTTCCTGCATCCTGCCCACATCACATCCTCAGCTCCTATGTGGTGGCACAAGCTGCTACCCATTTCACACAAGCTATGGGAACAATGCTGAATGGTTTGGAGGGGTGATTCCTTTATCCTTAGCAGCCCTTGTTGTGCCCATTGAATCCCCCCTGCACCTTTGTCAGCCATGCACAGGCATTAGAAGGTGCAGTGATCCATTTCAGATTTGCTGTCTGAGCAAGCTGCACAAGGTCAGACTCTTTCATCTATCCACACAGACCTGTACCTCCAGACTCACAATTGCTGTTCTCTAGTGAAATTCGCTTGATGTCCCAGTCAGATATCTGACATTTCTTGCTCATCCACAATTCCAGGGATTGTTGTAGCAAGATACGGGCACGTCTGGAAGGAGCTAAGAAGATTCACACTCTCTACGCTGAGGAACTTTGGGATGGGAAAGAAATCCCTGGAAGAGCGAGTGGTAGAGGAAGCTGGATTTCTTTGTTCTGAAATCAAGGCTGAAGAAGGTTTGTGACACCCACAAGGATGGGGAAATCACAGAAAAAGGCAATACAGTGATGCAGAGAGAAGTAATACTACAGCTACTCCTGTTTGCATGCAGTACTCTCTTCCCATGCAAATGCAGTGTGTCTAGTCTATGTGCACTCCTTGGAGCCACATCTGCTTTACACAGTTGGGCTACCGTAACACTAATCCATTTGAAACAGTAAACAAATAGGAAATTAGAAATAGAGAAGTAAAACAGAGTTATTCCCAGAGCTCAGTAACTCTAACTTTATGGAGTTTAGTGGAACATATTGATATTATCACATGCAATAAAAATGCAGCTGAGACTTCACAGGCTGTCATCCAGACACAGAACAAAGTGTTAGCTGTCAAGTCATAAAACAACCCTGCAACTCAGTTTTTCCTGGGAATTTTCTTCTTTAAACATAGATCAACCATATATTAATAAGAATAAGATGATCTTCACTTCCTAGTGTGATGCTTTGAGTGGTTTGGGGGCTTTTTCTCCTGGTGTCATCAAGGTGGCATTTGTGTATTCTCATTGCTGACAGATCGGGTCCAGCAGTTTGGTGTTGCTGAGCTTCATGGCTTGGTCTCCATTTCCATTTTCAGGCAAATCTTTTGATATACATGTTCTTATAAATAATGCTGTCTGCAACATGATCTGCACCATTGTCTTTGGAGACCGTTTTGACTACGGTGATGAGACATTCAACAAGCTGTCACGGTTATTTCAAAATTCCTTGAATGAAGAAACTGGATTCCTGCCTCAGGTAAACCACAAGCTGTAAGAAGCTGCCCTCTATTGCTTGAGAGAATCATGTTCTCATAGTTTTTCTTTTTTTTGCATCATGTAATATCTTCTCTCTTTCACTCTCTCTGGTTCTCACACTCCAGCTTCTTAACGCGGTTCCCATTTTGATGCACGTCCCTGGAGTGCCACAGAAAGTCTTTGCAGCACAAAAAGAGTTTATGGACTTCATAGATGTGGTCATAGATAAGCATATGAAGACCTGGGACCCTGCTTACACCCGAGATCTCACAGATGTGTTTTTAAAGGAAATGGAGAAGGTAGGATGACACTAGCAGACCCTCCGAGGTCAAGAGTAGTTTCTTAGCCTATTCAAGCTTGTGAAGCTGACTTTCCTCAGAGCTGCATAAAACCTCTTATCAGCTAATTTCCTTCTTTTTCATTCCTGAGAATGAAAATGATTGTATCCTGAGAAGAAAGGTATTCTTCATGCTGTAACCTCTTTTACTGTCTTAAGACACCGTATTATCTGCTGATGTTCTTGTTTCCATTTTCTGCCTTCACATTTCCTTTAGAATCTAGGAACTTCCTTCTTTCCAGCCTACAAAAATTTGAAGGCTTTTAAAAGGCAATGATTGAGAATTCACTAATTGTCCTAAGTTTGCACCAGTGAACAAGTCAGCATGCAAGAGTCTGAGTAATGTCAGTGCCCCATCTGTAGCCTACCTTTAAACCAATTATGATTTGAAACTAATGTCTCTGATATATATATTTTTAATTGCTTGCTAAGAACTAGTTTGCTAGATATCAGAGGAAGACCTAAATCTGAACTTCACTGAAGTTAAACAGAGTCAAAAACTTGAATTCAGTCAGGCACAAAGTCAATATAAAATCAAAGATATTTGGGTCAGCCCATCCATCTGCCATATATTTCTGCACATGGATGTGCTGGTTTAGCACGAATACCAAACCAGTCAGTGACTAGGTATGAAATTGACAGCTAATATAGCCAATAGAGAAGTGATAGGTATCTGCAAACACACACAGGCTTAAAAATCAGAAGAATCCTGGGAAACCAAGACAACGGATTCACTAAATTTCAAGTGCCAGATGAGCAATATTAGCAATCTCTGCTTGCAAATCACTTCCACCATCCAAGTCCTCAGTCTGGACTGCTGCTCTGCATAACAAACCCTGCCATGCTGTGGGTGTTGGGCACCTCCAGCCCATGTATTGCCCCCTCCAGCTTACATGGGCAGAGCAATGTGACCCGTGTTACTCTGCACTGAGCACTACAGCTTGGGGGTGGGTGTAAGCCTGACCATGCTGCCTCTTCTCATATCTCTCTTCTGTTCACTAAAGTCACCTGATAAGCCAGTCTGATAAATCTGTCTCCCAAGCTAACTTTGGTCAAGTCAGTCCCAAACTCCCTTGTCTGAGATCTTTTACTGGAATAATAGTTGAGTCTTAAATGTATTATTAATTGCTATCCATATTACAACAGCATCTAAATATACAGAATAACTTAACAGAAGCTAGTCCCTAGGAAAGGGAAGTGTAAAGAGGATTAGAAAAGACAAGCAGATGAACTCATGCAGAGAGCTTGTCATATCTCATATGCTAACAAATTTGAGCTCAATTAGCATTTGGATGAGAGACCAGTTTTGCTGAAAGTGGTGTTGCAGACTTAATAGGCAGCAATAATCCTTTAACCTGATCCTTTTTTTTTCTTTTTTTCAATTGTAAGAAAGTACCAGGGCAGGAGCAGTGAGAATCTGTACTGCACAGCTAGAGATAACCCCCTTAAAATAATGCTAATTTTGCATTTGCTACATCAATGCAGCCTCCTCCTTACTATGTGGCTTTTATCATCTGATCACACCTGAATAACTCTGTTCCACCTCCTCTGGGGGAAGATGTTACAGTAAGTGGCAAGGGCCTGCTGTTTGTTTGAGCTGAGTGCACAAGGTGTTTACTTCTGTCCTGAAGGCAGGGGTAGCATTCTTCTCTGAGTATATTGGAGGTGGTTGACCACCTTCAAACACAGGGTTACAAAGTACATCAGTCATGCTCAGACTGTTGCCTGTGCTGTGCTCTCCTTTCCCAATGAAAAACAGGAACACACACTAAAAAATTGATCTAGTGCTTCTCAGCATTTCTCTGGACAGTGGTCTTCTCGCCCAGCAAATACCCCAGCTCAAATCACCCACTTTTTTGCTCTCCGCAGGGTAAGGCAGCTGAAGAGAATGGTTTCCACTATAGCAACCTTCGTCTGGTGGCAGCAGACTTGTTTACAGCTGGTTCTGAGACCACCTCCACCACTCTCCGGTGGGCATTGCTGTATATGCTTCTCCACCCAGAAATACAGAGTAAGTCAGTAACTTACTTACAGAAGTGTAGCCTCTTCCCTTCAAGACTCGTTTTTCCACAAGGATTTCACAATGAGGAACAGCAATCTGTGGATTTTGCAATGAGGAACAGCTTTGGTGATTGTTGGTCTAGCAGAAACACAGGAGAAACACTTCCCAAATAGCTGTTCTGGCAGGGGGGTAGCTGTGACAAAAAGACTGGAGTTTGAAGGGCAAGTTTGCTCTTGTGTTCATTTTGAGGGCTTCACCTGGGGGCTTGCAGTGGTCAGTGTACCCTCTTCCAGTATTTGGAATAGATGCTGATTGGTTTAAATTCTCTATAATGCTGCTTGCCCAGGTACCCTTACAGCTGCATAGAGGTAGCATGTCAAGTGGCACGGCCTTTATTAAACATGCTATGAGCAAAGAACAGTTATACAGAGTCACTGGTCAACTGAAAAATGCCTTCCTGTCTGGTTTCTGTTTCTCACTGCTTGTCCTGTCCTCTCACACAGTGCCTACAGTCTCATGCAGCCAGTCTTCCTTCAACTTGTACCAGCTACTTCTGGTTATCTAAGGGTCCTCTAATTCTTTATCTGTTCTGCTTTCAGGTAAGGTCCAGGCAGAGATTGATAAAGTGATTGGCAGAGAGAGACCCCCCACCATGAAGGACCAAGCAAGCATGCCTTACACTAATGCTGTGATCCATGAAGTGCAACGCTGTGGAGATATTGTTCCTGTTGGGCTACCTCACATGACGTACCGGGACACTGAGTTGCAAGGCTTCTTTATTCCCAAGGTGACAGTGGCCAGATAAGCAATACACCAGCCTCTCCTTATGCAGATGCCAGGCATGGGGTGGGGATGATCCCATCCAACCCTGCAGTGTTGCACCTCCAGCCCTAATTACAGTCACTGTTGAGCACTAAAATAGGACACTTTGAAATGCTAAATTCAGGCAGGTGGTCACATCTGTGTTCTAGGCTTACGCTTGTTGTATGGGAACATAACTGCAGTGGCAGCTTAGTACAAAGGTTTCCTTTCCTCTTGATGAGCTGTGATATTCACTGTCTGTTAATAGAAGCCTAACAGGCTCTCTGGAGGCACTCAACACCAGCTTACTGGCTTTCCTGAGGCAGCAGTAGTTAAATTCTAACCTCTGAAGCTACTCAAATGCCATTGGCATTCAGACCAGTTCTGGTGTGTCAAGCAGCTGCCCTGGCAGCAGTGGCAGAATTCAAGCCTGGGATATTTTTGTATTTTTTGTAGCCGTGTCATATCTCCTCTGTTTTAGAACCTTGACATGTGAAACAGGAAAGCTTTGCAATTTTCCATGGTCCCTGTGAAAGCTGGGCTTTGAAGTCTGTCAGTCAGCTTTTTCTCTGCAGCTATAAAACAAGTCCAGGAGGATCTGAGAAGCAGAGGCTGTTTCCACTGTGTAACCATGAAATTGGCATTTTCATGCAACAGTCTTTGTAAGGATATAAATTGCAAAAGTTCAGATGCTTCAGAGTGTATGGCAGGCACCATATGCCACTGGAAAAGGGCCTTGCTTTACCTTTGCATCAAATAAGATGCAGAAGTGCAAATGGGTGCTATTAGATGGGAGACATGGACTAAATAGGGACCAGCACTGTTCTGTTGTGCCAAGATAACGCTGCTGTTCTCACTTAAATTGTTTCCTCTTGTGGGGGAGTACAGGGAACGACAATCATCACCAACTTGTCTTCCGTGCTGAAGGATGAGACAGTCTGGGAGAAACCAAACCAGTTTTACCCCGAACACTTCCTGGATGCAAAGGGGCAGTTTGTGAAACCAGAGGCCTTCCTGCCCTTCTCAGCAGGTAAATCTGAGGGTTGGGTGCAGCTGCAAGTCATAAGCACAGCAGGAGGGCGATCTGCTCCCCCTGCGCCAATTCTAGCATCGTTAGACCCTTCCTATTCCCTCTATTGCAGGTCGGCGTGCCTGTCCGGGAGAACAGCTGGCCAAGATGGAGCTCTTTCTCTTCTTTACCACTCTCCTGCAGAAATTCACTTTCGTGCTGCCTGAGGACCAGCCCAGGCCACGGGAGGAGGGTCACTTTGCACTCACGAACTCCCCACACCCATACCTGTTGCGAGCTCTCCCGAGATAAGTGCACACCACTCTCCTCTTATTCACAGACCACCACCCACCCAAACTCTAGGTCTAGGCAGGATCATGCCAGGTTCAATCTCAAATCTGTGCAGAAAGCCACATCTGTATAAAGTAAGGATCTAGGCCAATGTCTTGTTTAGCTTAATTCTAGTTGTGGTTCTTGAATCAGACAAGAGAGCTTCAGCTTCAACAACAAGGTGACATTAAAATATAGTTTAAGAGTAGTGCTTCTGAAAAATCTTACCATCCAAGACATACATGCCCCCTTCACTCCTTCCTGTTTATTACACTCTTCTGTATGTTGAACAAGTATTGCATTGTCTTAATTTATGGCCTCAAAGAAAGTAAGTTTTAATCCTGACAACCCTTATGTCACATTATGCCTCCAGTAGGAGTAAATACCAAGGGGTACATAAATAATCCACATGGTGTTTCAGCCACAGAAGGTCGTTTGTGAAATACATAAATTTAGATAAATACATTTAAAGAGAAATCCTGGTGTTTAGATTTACTATCTCCTCTAATTAAAACTTTTTTTTTTTTTTTTGGCATTACATAAAGTCAGCTCTTGGGCAGGTTTGGAACTCACAAAGGGATGGAGTTATACTGTTTGAAACTGTATGACCATAGATTTCAGTTACTTTACTCTTTCTTCCTGTGGTATTCCTGATAAATTGTTTTGCAAGTAGTAAAGATATGTTGATGCTTAAATTAGCAGTAGCTCCACTACCACATCTAAAAAGACACTAGCATAAAGGAGCTCCTATGTACAACCGTGTACAGTAGTAATTTTGTGTAATAGTAATTTTGGAAGCTGTGAAAACTATTGAATTATACAAATACTTATTAACATAATTAAGATTTGAACTTC
The DNA here is from genome assembly GCA_013400495.1 of Nicator chloris. Taxonomy (NCBI): domain Eukaryota; kingdom Metazoa; phylum Chordata; class Aves; order Passeriformes; family Pycnonotidae; genus Nicator; species Nicator chloris. Next base: position 60,469 of record WAAE01017149.1, read on the forward strand.
AGCAGGAACTGTACATTTATGCTTTTCATCTACAAAATAACTTGAAAGAATAAAAGTAATGTGAAATCTTCTTTCTTGCCCCTCCTCTTTGTGGTTACCTCAGTCCTGCTGTGCTCTTGCCTCAGGTACTCACCTGGGCTTTCTCTCCTCACACCCAGCACCACACCTGTGTCTTTCAAGATCATTTCAGTGTTACTTCTCTGGTCTGTTCAATGACACTGAACTGAATGTTTGGATTTATAGTGGCTAGCACATACCCAAGTGTGTTTAAAGAGAACTTAACTTTAGAGGGGGTCCCGGCACTCGTATATTGAGATAAAAACGTGGGTATAGCTACAGTAGGGACTGTCTTTTCTAGCATGCAAGAGTGTCCTGAGAGGAAGTCCAGCTGCACGACCGAAGAGCAGTCGATTGCGGCGCTCTGGGGGCAAAAGGAACGAATTGATTGCTCCAAATCGCAGCCCCAGCCCTCCCCTGAGGGCGGAGCGGGCTCTGAGGGGCGGTGCGGACTTGGCGGCCTCAGGAGGCGGGGCACAATATGGATCCGCCCGCCAGCTGCTCCACCCCTTGCAGCAGCGGTGATTGACGTTTCTTCTGACCAATCGAGTGGGAGGCGGGCGGCCCGGAGGGCTGGAGTGGCAGCTCAGCTGGCCAATAGGAGAAGTTGCTGTGCCCTGCGCCTTCCCGCGGGCGGCGGGGAAGGTGGCGGCGGCAGCAAGATGGCGGTTGCGGGGAAGGGAGTGGTGTCGGCCGCCGTGAAGCCAATCTTCAGCCGGGACCTGGGCGAGGCAAAGCGGCGCGTCAGGGAGCTGTACCGGGCCTGGTACCGCGAGGTGCCCAACACGGGTGGGTGAGGGACGCGGGGCCTGTCGCGCGGGCTCAAGGTCGGAACGGCCTTAATGACATTGGCGAAGCCGGCGGGCATCGCATGAACGAGTGACAATTGAGCGATTTTTAGGGTTGAGCTGCACGTTGCCGGTGGAACAAGTGCAGAGCGACGTGGATGACCACAATAGGTGTTGTGTTTCTCTTAGTGCACCTGTACCAGCTGGACATCACGGTGAAACAGGGGCGTAACAAGGTGCGAGAAATGTTCATGAAGAATGCCCACGTTACGGATCCACGCGTGATAGACATGCTGGTTATTAAGGTACAAACAGTTACTTATGATTTGTTGAAGCTGCAGAGAATGTGGATGATTGGTGGTGAGTGTGATGGAGGAGAGGGACTTTGTATCAGCCTGTCTATGGAGTCGTTGTCATTTGCAGTTGGATTAGTATGTCTATGTCAGCAAACCTGTTGATAAGGGATCAGGTGGCTTTAGAATTCAGCAAGTGTATGTCAAGCAAAGCGGCAGTTAAAATACTAAGATTGTTCTTTAGTGCTTGCTTGCTTGTTTTATTTAACAACAGCAATGAAAGAAAGGGAAAATAGGTGCTGCTCACTAGTTGATTACTAAAAATTATCTTTCTACCCTCTACAGTACTTCATTGGATTGGAAAATGGTTTTCTTCACTGGTTCTGAAACATTTATTACAGTGTCAGTACTTGGTGGGAAGGTGGTTTTGGTGACAGAACACTCCAACTGTTAGACGTGGTGGTGTTACAGGTCTGAGAGACCTGTCTGCTTCAAAGCAATAATCAGCACAACAGGCTCCAAAATGTGTCTGAGCAACAGTAACTGACCTCTGCAGTTCTAAAGCATTAGAAAACTTCCCAACAAGGACTGCCACGCTCACCTGTTTTGTTTCTTGCCTTTCAAGACAATTAGTCTGTCTTTACATGATGAAAAATCTGGAAACAGAATCCTAGATAGTGTGGTAGGTGACAATTCCAGGCAGTCTCATTTTGCTCTGTGCTACCATCCTATAAAACCAGTACAAAAGAGTGGAATCGAAGAAGTTGCATGTCTCACTGGCAGTGATACTGATGCGAAGCACTTGGCAGCAGTTAATTTTACATCTGAAGTGTTGCTGTTCACCCAAATTCAGCAGAGGTGCTCGAAAGTTAGGAATGTTGTGCAGAATTCTATGGGAAGTGCTGGTTAGGAGAGAAACAAAGCAAGCTTTAAGGAGACAGTCTCTTGCCTGTTTCAGAGGGCTGGGAAGCTGTGCTGCAGAGAAATCAGCTTAAGTCCCAAGGCAGGAACAGTACATTTGTGTCACACTGTAGGTGATGCATGCAGGTTGTAGGAGTACAGAACTGTTGATGCAGCTATTATTTTCGTAGGTGTTTTTAAGTGCATTCAAATAACTTTCACAGTACTTTGTGGTTAAACTTGGGCTCTGACTGCCAACTAGTCTAAAATTCTTTTGTACATGTGCAGGGGAAAATGGAGCTTCAAGAAACTATTCATGTCTGGAAGCAGAAGACTCACGTCATGAGGTACTTCCACGAGACGGAAACCCCGCAACCTAAAGACTTTCTGTCCAGATTCTATGTGGGCCACAATCCCTGAGAAACTCACTCTATGTCTACCTGCCTTATATTACAAATAAAGTTCTATACAATAGAAAAAAAAATCCATACAAAGAGATTCTCTAGCATCTTAGGAGCCTAATGACTAGATGAATCCAGAGCATGTGGAAGTGATTATGATCTGTTTGAAGAGCTGTAATTTCCTAGTTTTGCCAATGTGTATTTTCAGTGGATGGCATTTATCCCATCACTTGCCTTGGGGTGTCTGCTGAATAACCACAATACAACCTGGCTATGGGTCTTTGTGCTTAGCCTGCAGCCCCATCTGTAGATGTTGGCTCTGTAAGGAAAAGGGCAGGCCTTCAGAAAACCCACCATGCTCACAGAAACATTCTTGTGCTTGAGGTACATGTGTACTCACGCAGTGTCTTGCAATTTCATGCTATGACTTTGTTGACCTTGTGTTTTTCTACTGGACATTAGTCTCCTTAGTTTCTCACAGAGAATATATAAAATCCAGTAGGGAAATAAATCCTTGTGCATTAAAACATCAGCAGAGTCCATTTCTCTGCTGTAAAATGAAATTACCTGGAAAAGGGGTTTGTACTGTTTTCTAGAATAGGAAGGCTCTGTAAGAGCTTCTGAAGCCTAGCAGGAGATGGTGTCCTACCATCACCTAATCCACTGAATCATGACTTACTAGTTCCCTTCTGAGAGGGATAAGGAGAATTTATTCTTTTACCAGCCAGGTTTTCAGCAAGTAACTTGGTGCTGGAGCTCTTCCAGATGTGACCAGCATTGGATGTTTGTAGTACACTCCAACTTATTTTTTTCCAGCCTAAATAAACGTCTTTTTATCCTGTAAGTACTGGGGCTTTCTTCCCCATGAGGACTGTAATAGAGCACTCCTCAGGGATGTGTACATAGGTACCTTGGGGCTCCAGGGTTGGCATGTGTTTAAGGACAGGGTTAAAAAAGTCAGGAGGAGCACAGGAGGGACTGTGGGACAAAGCAGTGAAAAGGATTTTCGCAGCATATAAAACAGAGCAGATACAGTTTGGCTCCCAAGAGCAGATAAACTGGAACAACCGCTTCTCAGGTGGCTTTGGGAAGGAGGGGGGCAACTCAGATACCAAGTGACTCAACCTCACAGCTGCCTTTAGCTACAGCTCTTGGGGTTACTCGGATTACAAGCCCCCTTTTCTCTCAGTAGCCACGTTGGAGAGTTACTGAGCAAACATTAAAAGCTGTGCCAAAGAGTAAGGGAACAAATGTGGTTGTTGGAACTATACACTACTCCCAATTCAAAAGCAACACCAATAAGGAAGGAAGAAGTCAAGAGGCCAGATCTAGTGACTAGAAACCATGAGACACTGGGGCAGTGCTGGCTTAAGAAAAAAAAATAATTGACCAACCTCGCAGGGTTTCATTTTGAGAGAACAGCTGGTGTGATGTGACTAAAGATACCCCTCCTGTGCCGTAACAGCAGAGAAGACCTTTTATACAAAAGTCTATTATACAAGGATTTAACTGCAATAGCAAACACTTTTATCAAGAGGAGTTGAGGTTCATACAGTGAAGAAAACAAATATGTTAGGGCTGTTTTAGAAGGAAGTACTGAACTACCTAGGAAATATTAGATACTTAGAGCCAGTGCTCAGAGATTAAATGCTATAAAACACATGAGCAAGTTCATTTGCAACTTGTGATCCCAACCTTTTACCAAAGCCACTCCAAGTTTTAACTCTGTGATGATAATACTGTCTTTCATCTTCTGTGAAGTGAATGACCCAGTCCCCCATCAGATACAGCTGCTAGGTTGTTGAACCACAGTGCCATTGTCGATGTGCACTTCATTGTTTAACAGGATTGTGTTGCGGGGCTGCTGCTTCCCCTAGGATTCCACATGTCCTGTAGATCAGTACTGAGTTACTGAAAGGACTCAAAAGAGAAAATAAGCATGAGGAGAGCCTCCCTACTGGAACAGACATACAGAGATAGAAAGGTTAAGACAGAACTGCTAGGACACAGGCAAATAATGTATAAAAACACAGGACCAAAGTTGCACATGTCAATCTCTTGATATTTAATTGTTTCCCATGTTGCTAATTAAAGGTATCCCAAGCAGTCTTTGATGAGGTGAGCATGTGTGTGCAAGGACACAGGGCCTATCAAGTACTTCCTTCAACCTTGATCTACAGATTTCCAGCATACAGAGATGTGCAGGGCACTCACTGACAAAAGGGGATACAAAGCCCCCTTTCCCCTTTAGGAAGGACAAAACATAGGTGACAGATGTTGGAACCATTGTTTTGTCAATGGCCTTCTCCCTTCTGTTCTTCTGTTCCAGTGCTGCAAATAGAAAAACAAGCTGTTACAGATACACTACTGAGCTGCAGTCTGTATCCTCCTCTCAAAAACTACACAAGGTGGGGTTTACATAATGGGAGTTTCCAACAGACCAGTGCAGTCTTTGCAATCTTTTAAGTTTTAGCTTTTAGCTGCACAGTGCATGCTGGAAAACCCCTGATCAACTGGAATACATCCACCAAACTGATTATAAATTTACATTATTTACAACTTCTCTAAAAGAGTTTCTTTGTTCTATAAAGAATCAAATACACCCAAACTCAAATCTTTACACGAGAGCAAGCTAAACAGAATAACAGAAAATGGTAGCAAGTGCAGCATAGTGCAGATAAAGGTGAATTACTTCCATTCTTCCTTTCTGCAATGAGTCTGAATGGTCCAACTACTCCTGAGATCAGTGTTGTAACACCCACCAAACAGCTGGTTCTGATGGGTTCCAGAATTCTCTTAAATTGTTCCCGTATATCAGAATTTCAGACAGTATGTGATTCTGTTTAAAAGAGTCATTCTGTGAGTTAAGAGAAGACTTTTAAACAGGTAAACAAGTAGAACAAAATAATGGAATCCTTTAGGTTGGAAAAGACATTCAAGTTCAGTGAGTCCCAACTGTTAACCCAGTACTGCCAAGTCCACTGCTAAACCATGTCCTTAAGTGCCTCATCTACAGCTCGTTTAAGTACCTCCAGAGCATGTGACTCCACCACTTCCCTGGGCAGCCTGCTCCAATGCGGGACAACCCTTTCCCTGAAGAAATGTTTCCTAATATCCAATCTAAACCTCCCCTAGTACAAGCTGAGGCTATTTCCTCTTGTTCTGTTGCTTATTACTTGGGAAAAGATACTGAACCGTGCCTGGCTACAGCCTCCTTAGTTTTACGGAGTTCTAAGCTCTTCCCTGAGCCTTCTTTTCGCCACGCTAAACAGCCCCAGCTCCCTCAGCCACTCCTCCTAACAGGTGTGCTTGATCAGCTCTGATCAGCTCTGTTGTCCTTTGGATTTGTAATGTAGGAACACTGAAGTGTCTCTGTTGTCTGCAGTATAGACCCTCACTGACTACATTTTATTTCTGATTCAGCTGACAAGATCTAAAGCACCATCAGTTTTTCCAGTCTCTAAGAAATGCATGGTGTGGTGATTGCAGATACCAGTCTGGCCTGCTCTGATACAAAACAAAAAAGTTCACAGCCAAAGGCATATCCGTGTCTATGTGTTTAACTGCAAATGTGTTTTTAAGCTGTTGCTGGCTTTATTTCCTTGCCTGAGATTCTCCTCCCTGCCCCAAGCCAAACGGGAAGCACAAATAATTAGATTGCTGGTGCAGTTAATGACATACCCTTTAATCATCGTCATCATCATCCTCTGGGACAAAGATATCATGTTCTTCAAGTAAGGCTGCAAAGTTCTTACTGATCTGAGTACCAACATACAGGAAAGGGATCACGACGCTGAACACTCTGAGGAGGCCGAAGGGCGTCTGCAAGGAGTCGATCGTAAAAAGTGGAGCCTTATATCCAAGCAAGTCGCACTTTGGCTAAACAGGCGCACTCCCGGCTCCACAGGTGCGCGGAGGGCGCGGGAAGCGGCCCGAAGAACGATCTGCGTCCCTAGTGCCAACCCCCGGTCACCGCACTGCGCTTTATTTTAGTATAATAGTATTACAAACACTCCCGCACCAGCAAGCGGGGAGCCCGGGGCAGGGAACACCCGTGGCTTAGGAAGGGGGGAGGCGGTAGCCAGCGGCAAAGAGCGGTGCGTAGGCGGCTGCTGATCCCCCCCTTATGCCGCAGCGCTGCCTCGCTCGGGGAGACGCGAAGAACACGGGCCAGGTGAGCCCCGCCCGCTCGGAGGGGACGCGAGGGACGCAGGCCGGGTGAGCCCCGCCCGCTCGCAGAACCGCTCCCGTGCGCTTCCGCCTCCCCGACGACAGCCCCCGCTCATTGGTCCCAGTCACTGTCACTCACCCCTAGCGCCCCGCCCACAGTAGCTGCGCCCGCACCGATTGGCCACCGCTGCCGCCCGTTGCTTCCGCCCCCGCCCGCTCGCCCCTCACTCACCTTAACCGGCTTGGGCAAAATGGCGCCGCTGCGGGTGACGGTGGCGCTCCGGGAAGGCACCAGTGGCACGACCGAGGCCCTCCCTCCCTCGCCCCAGCCCGCACGCCCCAAGCGAGCCACGGTCGCCACCAGGAGCCGCCCGGCTGCCGCTGCCATCGTCCCGTCTGCCCCGAGCCGTGGCCGAGCCCCGGTGTCACTGGGATCTCGCGAGGCTTGTGGGGAGGCTGCGATATCGTGGTGCGCATGCGCAGGGCGAGCCCGCCCCCCCCCCGGGGTCTGCGGGCGTTTTTCGGTATCCCCGGGGCCAGGGAGGGCCGGCGCCACCGCCCGATACGGGGAAAAATGGGCCGGGCGGGAATATGGCCGGGGCCTGCAGACACGCCCGGGGGCCTCACGGTTACATTGGCATCGCACAGGCTACAAATCAAACCGGTTTATTCGCCTTCAGGGCATAAAATACAAACTCTAAGACAGTGTAATGAGATGCGTAATACAAGTTCCGCGTGTAAAACAAACTCTAAACAATGTAATGCAATGTATAATACAATTTCCGCGTGTAAAACAAAGGCACATGCAAAACCGCCTCCTAAAAACAGGAAGACGTCCTACCTAAAATAGAAGCACTTGGAAAGGCAGGAGTTGCTCGTAGTGTTTTCCAGGTAATTGTGCAGAGAGAACACAAGTTGGGTACTGCTGGTGAAAGATGCCCCCATGCATTTCAGTGGGTTTTTTGTCAGCTTCTCTGCAAAGGCCGCCGACAGAGGTAACATTGAGGGGTGGCTCCCCCAGGCACTATTAGTGCAGTTGGGACTGTAATACAAAATGTCTGATCTTGGTCATGATTGTCCACCACATGGCTAAGAGTGGCCACAGGTAAACCTTTAGGTTAGGCATCACCTGGACTCAGTGGAAAACAGCACAGTTTTACAAAAAAAAGATGTGCAGAAATTATGTATCATGGGCTCAAATCTGAAATGCCAGCCTCAGAAAAATGTAAGGATTTTATCAACTATTTTAGCAGGATTGGGAGGCCTTCTCGGCACAGCTCACAAAGGCCATGTCAGAATTGCCCTTCCTCTTTCAATTTCTTTTACATTTTAGCACTTTTCTCTCATTGCTTGTGCACTAAAGAAAACTCTTAGAAAAGGATCTAACTTCAGTACTTTAAGAAAAGTACCTATTCAACTTCAGTGTTCAGCTCCCCCTTTGCCAAAGAACCTGTTTAGATAGACATTCTCTATTTTTAAAAATAAAAAGGGAAAGTGGAGGCAGGAGGTGAAACAGTCCAAACTGGAACGACTGGAGAAAAATCCTGAGTGGCAATCAGTCTTATTATGCTGCCAGGGACAATGTGCAGTGAAAACACTCTGCCTTTCCTGTAACAATCTCTGCCTGCAGAAAGACAGAGGCTGCTCCATTAGCCAGCTGAATGTTCAACCTCAAGAAGCTGAAATCCCAACCTCCTGCCTGCAGGCTGCTTCAAAGGCACCACCAGCACAACCAATTCAGCTGGGCTGGCTCGATAGTCTCCATCTCTGAGGAGGCAGTGCAGCACTCAGGTGCTTCCTGCCTAATGAAGCAAGTGGCAGTGGTCATTAAAAATCCTGTACTCCATACAAATTTGGGCATGGCACCAATTATGGCCCTTTCCACTCAGAAAAGGGCCAACCCTGCTACAACAGTGGGATGGTAAGGAAACCCTGATCAAGTGCCTCCAAAATCGCACAGTGCTTTGGAGACCTAGCAAAGGTCGAGGCATGGATGACTGGGCTGAGCATAAATGTGGATCAGGATTCAGCCATTTTCTTGTTTGCACTGCAGAATAAACCACAAAATTACTCCAAACGCAATCAGATGGAAAGCAGAGCGCAGCGCCTCATTTGCAGGATTTGGGATTTAGTTGGGATATGTGCTAATGCAAAGGTAGGTAGCGTGGAAATTGCACCATTTGAATGGGACAGATTAAAGCATTAAATATAAGCTCTTTAGTAGTGTTACGGGCACAATCCTGGCTTATTAAAACAAACTAAGCTTCTTAAAAGTGAAACTGTCCTTAAATGAATAATACTGTCTCAGTTTCAGTTCTGACAGAACTGGCTTTGTTAATTTATTTTCCCTTTCAAGTCACTCCCAATTCTTGGTTTTCATGTATGAATTGCCACTACATTTTGATTTGTTTTGGAAGTTGAGTCTTTACTGTCAATCTGCTTTATTTTAGTCTGAGACATCAGGAATATTCCCTCTGTATTACATAAAAAAAAAATAACCACAGGAAAATGCTTGACAAATTTGACCTTGGTCCCAAAATACCCATGCTCAGAGCAAGGAGGCACCAGGTAGTGCAATCCCCTGATGCTGCTGCCCTGGCATGAGAAAAGGGACACATTTGCAGCCAGGAATGCTGCAGTACTGAACTCTTCAAGCAGCAGGGTAGGAAGGCAGAAACAGCCTCTATGTCCAATCAGCTGAGCTGCTGATGAAGCCAGGGCCTTGCCCCATGGCCACCTGCTCCTGATTTTTCTGAACTGTTTTCACAAAAGCAGAACAAAAATAATCCTCTCAAACTTGAAGACCCTTACTGTGAAGTTATACAACCACAAACCGGAGAGGACTGGATTGCATTACTTGCAAGTGAAGGTTACACTCTCACTGCCCAAAGTAATTTTTAAGATCTAATTTAAGATCTGATTTTCTCTAATATACCATCAAGCCATAATTAGGCAGGAGGCTGGAAGCTGATCATCCAAAACTACCAGAGACATGTTTTAAAAGGCACCAAGAGTTAACAGAATTAATTTGATTTCTGCATTGGCTATCTCTATAGGCTATTGCAAAGTAGGAAGCTGAGTGTGTTTAAGTCCAGAAAGGTTCCAGCCAGTCATGACCTGAAATGGGCTTTTGCTTTCCTAGCAAAGTTCATTAATAAAACAGGACAATAATAACAGGTTTAACATTTTTAGATGGGAAGCATGCAACTAGATAAGGGAAATTTTTAAACCCAATCCCAAGGGTGTTCTAGTCTCTGGACTTGGCACCCACCTACTTGTACCATGTGCCTTGTGGCAAGGTTTCTGACCTACTGATGGACAAGTCTGTTTCCACATCCGTGAGGCAACAGGCATGCCTCCCTGCAGCCCTCCCAGCCTGCTGGGAGCATAGGATGTGCTGCAGAGATCAGCCAAGCAATGCTGACATGAAATCAGAGGGAAGTGCCGGTAGGGCAGGTGCAGGCTTGGTAGGAGGCAGTGATATGCCTTTGACACCGGAGAGGCAAGCCCAGACACTGCCAACACCCATAACTCACTCCCACACCTTCACATCTCCTCCTGAGACCAGCCCTCCCTCCCTCCCCACTCCTTCAAAGCCCCTCCTCCAACTGCGCAGCACTGCCAGGAGCTGGGCAGAGCCACAACACTGAGAGAGGCCCTGCAGGAGGGTGGCCCTAGACACCCTCTTGGGCGAGCAGCCCCATGAGCTGACTGAGCCCTGTATGGCACTTTGCAGGGGCTGTGGTCGAAGCAAAGACTGAGAAATTTTCTCCTGCCCAGGCAAAGAGGCTTTAGCATCCCTGTTTAGGAACAGGGAAACCTTGAGCCAGAGATATTAGCAGGCTTGGTTACCACTTGACAGAGTCCAGATCAGCCCTGGGGAGCTCCTGTTGTCCTCACTGTGGCTTCAGGCCAAGTTCTGTGTCTCCATTTCAGGCTTTTTGCTGAGTATGAGCACACAAAGAGACAGTTGCAAGATCATGATAATCCACATCCTGAAGGATTTAGCTGAAAGAAGGGTTAGTGCAGATGCAAGTAAAAAAACAATGCAAAAGCCCCAGCTGCTGGGCCAGCAACAGCTGCAGTGGCTTACATGTCCTCTACTGAGAGAGGCACAAGGCTGGAGGCATGTGCCAGGGCCAGTGGCATGTCAGAGGCACTTCATAAGAGCCCAGCCTTATCTGCTGTAAAAGAACAAAGGCAGGAGGACTTTGGCACAAGACCACAGATAATAATAAGCACTGACCAAAAGCCAACTTCCACACTGAGGAACAAAACAAAAAAGAAGTGGCAAAAGAGAGGTAGGGGATGAAACATCCGGACCATCCACCATGTCAGGACAGCATGTGGCCAAGCCCATTGGCTGAGGTTCATTGCATATGTGCTGATTTGGGCAGCTCCTATTTCCAGCAGAGAGAGTTTAAATAAAGGTGGCTTTCCTGGTGTTACACTCTCCAGCTGTATAAAGCCTCATGGAAATTGAATGTGAGGTTTAGAGGAGATTTGAGTCCCTCCCAAGTGAAGCATACACACACCACACACTCAGGCACTCACGAGGGCAGGGGCCAAGCAGTGTCCCTCACTTCATTCTTCCTGCATGCAGGACAGGCTGCTGGGCATCAGTTGACCAGTGACTTGCGTCCTGCGCCCCCAGTCACGGGTGTCCCCTCTTCTGCCTCTCCTGCCACTCCCGTCTCAGCACTGCGATCTCCTGCCCGTACCAGTTGTGCAGCTTGGAGAAGCAGATCGTTTCCGGTGACACTGGGCTCTCCAGCATAGCTGGTGAGAGGCCAGGTGCTGGGGATCCTGTGGCACTGCCAGCGGCTGAGCGCCGGCGTGGAGGCAGGGGCGGGGGCTTTGTCTGCCCCCCATCATGGTCAGTGCAGGTGGCCCCACCAGCGATACAACCACCACTATTCCATGTGGAGTAGCCGTTCTCCAGGGTGGTGGGCTTCTCCTGGAGAGGCTGCAAGGCAGGGTTGGAGAGATGCCTCTTCCTGCCAGAGGAGGAGGACCTCCGTGGAGACTTACGGCAAGCAGCCAAGCTCTTGCAGGCCTCCTCCAGCTGCTTCTCCAGCTCCCTTACCACCAGCCGCATGTAGTCAAAGCTGGCTCGTGAGAGTGCCTTCACCCAGGCCTCCATGGCAGCCTGCCCATCAGCCACCAGCACATAAGCCCTGGCACCAGCGTCATCAAAGCGGATGGCAAAGGCGAACTCCTCAGCGGCTTCGCACAGCTCCACGGTGCAGCCCTCCAGGACCACCAGCCCCACGGGCTCCCGGCTCTCCCGCTCCTCAAAGTAGAAGAGGAGGTTGCCCTTGAGGACGAACCAGCGGCGCTGGTAGGAGGTGCCATGGTGGTGGACATGATGGTGCCGGTCCACCCGCTTGCGCAGAAAGCCGGCATGGTCGGCGGGTGAGTCGCAGGTGGCGTAGTGGGCCACGCTCCGCTCATTCAGCTTCATCGCCCCACCTAGGAGCAGAGGAAGACAGGGGAAAGAGCTTGTCTTGGTGTGAGGGGCATGTCACTGGCCCCACCAGAAGAGGCCTGATCCTGCTCCCAGGGAAAAACAGCCATGACTCCAGCAGCCACTGATACAGGACAGCATCTAACCCAGCAGGTACCCTTACAAAGGGCAGGCTGGTTCCTCGCTGTTGCAAAGAGAAGGTCACTAGCAGAGCCTCACCACCCAGACAGCTGCCTTCCCTGGGAACGCCAACACCGCTGTTTAATTTCTTATTCCACAAGTGACCTACTTTGCTGGTTTTTAATGGGACACATCAAAGAAATTTGCCTCTCTGCCTGCAGGGCACTCGTTTTGCTCTCTACTAGAAAGCAGGGATAAGGAGAGTGTTTCAGACCCAAGGGCTCTGGAACTTACACTTCTGCCCCCTTTCCCTACTCCCTGTCTCCATGCAGGACCCCCCACCCCCACCAGCCCTCCTGGCAGCAGAACTCCCAGCTCCAGCAGGTTTACCAGCAGTGGGGTGCAAGGTGCCGTACCAGCTGTGCAGGTCAGACTGCAAACCCTTGCTGTCTTCCTTGGCCAGGCTGCTCCCTAGCCGAGGGTGTCTGAAGCTTCAGTGTGATGAGCACCATCCTTTGTTGGAGGAAAAGGATGAAGAAGAAGGTGTTACAAACCAGAACAGCTTGGGACTGACAGAGCCAAGAGCTGTGTCACTCCCACCCCAGAAACCCAGTGTCCTCAGCGCAGGCAAGCTGCTCTGGAAACTGCGATGGCAAAACTGGGGTGACATGCACTCGCTTCAAAGCCTGAGCCCCATCCCAGCTCAGGCCAGTGCTCCTGTGGGTTTGTTGTCTGGCTCCTGGGTTTGTTTTGGGTTTATTAAAAGAAAAAAAAGAAATGTTTTGTAGAAGCTGCCCCACTTGTGGAAGCCCTGTGGCAGGCGACTCAGCAAGTCAAGGAGGACAGAGCCTTGACAGACAGAGCCAGCACAACCTCTGTGGATTGTTCAATTGCAAAAGGATTTCCAGCCGCTAAAACTCCACACATAGAAATATGCAGAAAACAAACCACAGCCACCACTCCCAGGACAGATTTGTGCACTAGGAGCTCCCGACTGCTGAGCACCATCCAGAATCCCTCTCGGAGCCCCTCTCTCCCATCAGGGCTTGTGGGGCACGGCTGAGGACATGGGGGCATGGACCCCAGTTGAAAACTGCCCAAGACCCCGATCAGACACAAGGAAAGGCTGTTCCCTGGAGATGCTCTGCCCTGAGGAGCTTCCAGCCTGGCACACTCAGGCTGCGGACAGCCGGGGCGGCCCAGGCCAGCCCTGACGCGAGGGGGCTGTGGGGGTCCCACGTGTGCCGTGCTGAGCTGTGTCTTTGTGTGCGGGCGCACGCCTATGCAATGGGACTGCGTGTCTCTGTGTGTGTGTTCGCCCCTCCGTGTGTGTGCTCGTTGTGTGCCTGAGACCCCCGCCGCCCGCGGCCGCTCCCGCCCCGCCGCNGCGGTGCGGAGGAGCCCGGCCCTACCGCGGCCGGGCGGGGGAAGGCTCCTGCGGCCGCCGGGGCCGTCCCGCCGCGCCGGCAGCACCGCCCCGCTGGCGGCCGGGGGAGAGCGGGGGGGCCGGGGACACCGCAGCCAGACCGGAGCCGCGTCCTCCCGCACCCCGTCGCTCCTCCCAACACCTCTGCAGGGTCGCCCCCTGGGGGGGACCTAAACCCCCCGCTCCCAGAGTCACTGTTGGGGTGCAGCAGACACGGGGGCGGCGGTGACAGGGTGCCGGTAATGGGGTGCAGCTGCAATGGGGTGCAGTACGGGCTGGCCGCAGTGCTGATGAGTAGTAGCTATGGGGTGGCGTGCAGCACGGACAGGGTGAGATAATGACAGGGTGCACTGGGGGGGAGCGATGTTAACCGAGTGGCACGGCGCTGGGATGCGATACCGGCGAGGCGCGGTGGCTGCGGGCGGGCGGGAGGCGTGGGCGGTCGGTCAGGTGATGCGGACGGCATCATGTGAGCGGGGCCGGGCCGGGGCCGGGAGAGTCGCTCTCTGAGCCCGCGGCAGCGATGGAGGCGATGGTACTGAGCGGGCTGGCCCTGGCGCTGGCCCTGGCGCTGCCCTCCGTGGCCCTGGACAACGGGCTGGCGCGCACTCCCCCCATGGGCTGGATGTCCTGGGAGAGGTTCCGCTGCAACGTGGACTGCCAGGCGGATCCCCGCAACTGCATCAGGTCAGCGGATGGGGCTCGGTCAGGTCGAACTTCAGGCTCGGGATGGCTCTGGCACCATGTGCGTCCCTGGGACCCCGGGGTGGATAGTGCATGGGAGGCGGCAGGCTCAGACGCCCCGGTTCTGGGCCGGAGAGCCCTCAGAGCTGAAGGATGTGGCCAGGCTTTTCAGGCAGTGAGGGAAACGCTTCTCCCTCGGTGAGGTCAATAAACACAGACAGGGTGTAAATGGGAGTGCTGGAGACCCTCCTGTGGCCCGGACCAGCCCTCCAGAGCTCCCAGTTAACCCCCAAATCCCTCTGCCTTCGTCACCTAGTGAGGCACAAGGGTCGCAGGGTCTCAGCCTGCCATTGTCTCCTCAATCCACAGCGAGCAGCTCTTCTTTGAGATGGCAGACCGACTGGCAGAGGATGGCTGGAGGGAACTGGGCTACGAGTACGTCAACATTGATGACTGCTGGTCTGCCAAGCAGCGGGATGCAGCCGGACAGCTGGTTCCCGACCCCAAGAGATTTCCCAGTGGAATTAAGGCTCTGGCTGACTATGTGAGTGCCTGCTGGGTGCCACTGGGGTTCTCTGTCCCCATGCCAGTATGGTGGGAGAGCTGGGAAGGACTAGAGGACCCTGTACTTGGGAGACACCTTGGATTCCTTCATTTGCTCCTTGCAGCTCTTCTCTCCTCACAGGTCCATGCCAGGGGCCTGAAGCTGGGCATTTATGCTGACCTGGGCATCTTCACCTGTGGGGGCTACCCAGGCACCATGTTGGAACATGTGAAGCAAGATGCCCAGACGTTTGCAGCGTGGGGTGTGGACATGCTGAAGCTGGATGGGTGCTACTCATCCGCAGAGGAGCAGGCAAAGGGTAAAAGTTCACCAGCCTCTGGCATTCCTCCCCCTGCTGCTTGGGTTGGGGCAGTTGGCCCTCTGCAGCAACACTCAGCCAGACAGTTCTTCCCTTGTGTCTCCTATTGCAACTGTTGGGAAAAGAGGCGGCAGCCTGTGTGTCCTGGAGCTGGTGGAAGGAAGGAAGCCAGGCTAACCTGGTATTCCCCTTGCTGTGTGGGCTGGGACAAAGGCTGCTACTGGGACATGGGCTGCTGCCAGCTACCCCCTTCACTGGTTGTCGTGTCTCTCCCTAAGGATACCCAGAAATGGCAAGGGCCTTGAATGCCACAGGCCGCCCCATTGTCTACTCCTGCAGCTGGCCAGCATATCAAGGAGGTCTTCCCCCAAAGGTAAGGGTTTTCCCATCTGTTGGCAAGTTCCCGTGTCCCCTGTGCCCTGGAGGAGTTCTTACTGGAGCAGCAGGAGCAGGGTGTTACACCCCACTTATTTTTCCACCCCTGGATGGTGCTGCAGGTCCTCAGAGGCAATTTGGCCTTCCTGCCAGGCATCTAGGGACACTTGGGTATCCCAATATGGCTAGGTGATGAGAGTTTGTGGGAAGAAAGCTCTGGGGTATATCCTCTCCATCCTACTCAGATGCTGTGGAGTTGGTCCTGACAGACTTCTTGTGAGACAATACTGTCTGGTTTCAGTGCTTGAAATAGGATAATCTTCCTAATATATGTTTCTTGAGAATTGTTTGCACTCATGTATTTCCTCTTTCACTTTTTGAGTCAGTCCTAAGCTGCTCTCGTTCTTGTAGGTGACAGCTTATCATATTTCCTCATGGCCTCTATGGTTGTTTTGCCAGACATCCTATTGTACTGGGGTGTGCCCAGACATAGTGGGATATGACTCTGTCTTGCCTCCTTACCCTTCCCTCCTCGCCCTTCTTCAGATTCCTCTGCCTTTCACACACTTGCTGGACAGTGCAGCTCCCAACAATTCAATAGTGCTGTCCCTACCTTCCCTACCTTGCAGAACAGTTCTTTTTTCTCTCCTGCCCAACACTGTTCTCCTTGTCAGGTGAACTACACCCTCCTGGCAGAGATCTGCAACCTGTGGCGTAACTATGACGACATCCAGGACTCCTGGGACAGTGTACTTTCCATCGTGGACTGGTTCTTCACAAACCAGGATGTGCTGCAGCCGGCAGCTGGCCCCAGTCACTGGAATGACCCGGACATGGTGCGGCCGGGTAGTGGGTGCTTTGATCTCCAGGGATCCCTTTCTAGGGGTAGGGCAAAGGAAGAGCTCCAGGAGCAGGAGCCCTGCTGCTGCAGAGACAAAGCTGGTGTTGCCCTTGGCTAAGCTGTGGGAAAAACCCGTGGCTGCAATGAACCCTTCCCCACTTGAGTTTACCTGTCAAGTTTTCCAGGTGTTCTTGTCCTTCCCTGCACAGCCTGAAGGCAAATAGTGGTGAAACAAAGGGTGAAACAAACATAATTTGAATGCATGTTGCTAGCAGGGATGAGATCTCCCTGGTGGCTGTGGAGGCAATGGTGGACTACTTAAGGGGAAGCTAAAGTGTGTGAGGTTTCCCTTGTGCGTTCCCTCCCAGCAGGAAGCAGCATTACCACAGGTGACAAGCAGACAAGTTTCTAACCTTTTTCTGCTTCTTCCATCTTTTCACCACCTCCCCTCCAGCTCATCATTGGAAACTTCGGCCTTAGTTACGAGCAGTCACGCTCCCAAATGGCTTTGTGGACAGTGATGGCAGCTCCACTCCTCATGTCCACGGATCTCCGCACCATCTCCCCCAGTGCCAAGGAGATCCTGCAGAACCGCCTGATGATCCAGATCAACCAGGACCCCCTGGGAATCCAGGGGCGCAGGATTGTCAAGGTTAGGGGGAAAGCAGATGCATTTGGGAGAGCAGACAGAAGTAGCACAGAACATCAAAATAAGGAGGGAGAGGGAAGCGATGCAGAGAAACAGGAGCAGGAGAGTGGGAGTTGTGGGCCTGCTGATGTAGCAGCCCCACAGGGCAAAGTCAGAAGTTACACTGCTCCTAGGAGCTCTGCCTCACCCACCTATCCCCACCCCAGGAGAAGTCCCACATTGAGGTGTTTCTGCGCCCGCTGTCCCAGGCTGCAAGCGCCCTTGTGTTCTTCAGCCGGAGGACAGATATGCCCTTCCGCTATACCACCAGCCTGGCCAAGCTCCACTTCCCTGAGGATGCTGTGTATGAGGTGAGCCCCACTGACACATTGCATAGCAGGGCAGTCCCATGGCACATGGATCCCCCTCTTCCCAGATCTCTATGCATTTTGGGGGGTGAGAAGGAGTACTTCTCACTCCATGCCTCTGCAATGAAGGGGCAGCTGCCCACTGGGTCACTCTTCTGTTGCCCACTGCTGTGCCCTGTCCCACTATATCGTGCCAGTGACCACAGCTGGACCCCAAGATGAAAGGTCTGGAACTGCTGGTAGCTCCATCTCTCTCTTTCAGGTACAAGATGTGTATGTCGGGAAGATCATCGGGGCCTTAAAGACAGCAGACAACTTCTCAGTCATTATTAACCCCTCGGGGGTGGTAATGTGGTATCTCCGTCCCATGGCACTCCCGGTACAACTCTGGCACAGTGTCAGACAGCAAGCCCTCGGCACGGGTTTCCGCCCAGCCCTTCTGTGACAGGGCCCAGCAGATGGGATGTGGACCAGTGCCAGGGTAAGCCATGAGACCTTAGGGCATGTGGCTCTTCACTGCACAAGTGCCTTTTGCTGGTGAGCCCAGCAATGCTAGGCAGTGACCATCGCCTGGTACCAGCTTGATGATGTCTGCTCCATCTGCATAAATCAGGAATTCTTGTTGCCCACTGCTTAAGGGTGTGCAGAGCGTAGTGCCTCTGTGATGGCAAAGCCTTTTGAGATCCTCCTGTGGAAGATGCCATACAAGATGCCACTACCGAAGTTTGTCAGCTCTGATACCTGAGAACTTCGTTGCTTTGGGCTGGGTACTACTTGCTGCTGCAGGGGCTGTTTGAACTACACCTGTAGAAAGGCTTTGGGTACTTTAGTTAGGGTTGTGACATCTCCTTTCCCCCCCCAAATGTGTGATGGCGTTAACCTCAAGGATCAGACTTGGTCACCTTCTTTCTTTTGCTATAATCAGCTTGGTTTAGAATAAGGGGCTGTCAACAGGGCTGCATCTCTCCCAAGTATCCCCACCAGGACCAAGAGCTCCCGGAGGCATAATGGTCCTGTGCAGTGGGGCTTTGCTTGCAGGCCTGATCCTGCTGCCACGATCCTAGAGGCCAGCACTACTGCACCCTAGTGTGCGTGCTAGCATTGTATTAAAGCCCCTCTGGTAGGAGTTTATAGCAGAGCAGAGCAAAAATCTCCATGAGCCATGCATGACCCCAGGAGCCGTGCTGCAGTACACACCAGAAACCAGAGCCACAGCACATTACGTAGGAGTGCTGGCAGGAAGATGCTGATACGCAGTTGAGGTGGTCTTTTGGGTTGGGAGTTGGTCAGAGATGCCTCCAAGCTGAAAGTTGCATCCTTTCTCTAGAAGGAAATTTCTGCTAAAAGGAGTATCAGATCCTACTCCAGCAGGCTGAAAACTCAGGGTTTCTCAGGGAAAGGCTTCTCCTCCCAAGGGTCCTTCCATCCACAGCTTTATCCTGAGGAGGAGCCTGCACTAATAAACTGGAAGTGTCAGGACACTTCTAAAGCCCTTAACTGCTTCACCTACATACAGCAGGAGTTCTGGGTGACATGAGATTAAGCCTCACACTGGGGAAATACCACATTTTAGATTAGGAAAAAAAAAAATTCTCTATTTCTATTCAGCTGTGGGAAGGTTCCTGGTTATCTGTCCACTCTGGTTCCTTAAGGACCAAATGGTTGATTCCAGCCCCTTCGGGAAACTTTCTCTGGGGTGCAGGGTCAAGATACTGAACATAATGCTTGCAGTTCTAATAAGGAAGGACTTTCTAACAAAACAAGGAGCTGGCTTTGTTCTTGGGGAGTGACTGAGGCAAACTGATTGAAATAAAGGGAAGTAGATCACAGACTCTTGTCTCATGTGTTGCTAGCTGTATCTGTTTGGTTAATGTAGGATTACAGGGTCATTACCTGAAAACAGGAACAATTATGCTAGGAAACAGAACTGGTTTCCTGTCAGAAACTGGACTGATGCAGAGTAGGAAATGGCTTTCCAATAGTTACATCATGTTCAGCAGGGCAGCAGCATTCCTTGGCACAAGGGGAAACAGGTTTTACAGTCCATAGCCACGTGCCATTTTCCTTACTATATATTTATTCCATTGCTGGCAAAAGTTGCTGGTGAGGAGTTTCTTTTAAAGACTTTAAAGGCCTTCCCTCTGGTATAATGTACATAGAAGAGTTGCTGTGAATGCAGCTGTAGTGTGTAGCAGTGTGGTAACATGGCCCTTGCTACATGCAGTGATGGGATATGAACATGTGCCAGTTCTGGATACCTGTGCATAACCACAGGCATCAGCCAGCCTTCCACCCCTCGCAGGCAGCGAAGGGATAAGCCCCACCTTCTTCACTCCCACTTGATTCCAGGTCCAGCTTAACCACATACCAGGGAGAGAGATGTACTGACCCATAGGTGACCAGAGGGAACAGCAGTAGTGGCTATAGTTCATTCCAGCCTTCTGTGCAGTATGCAAGAATTCAGGTCAACACAACACACACCCAACAGTGAACTGGCAGATAAAGGTATCAACACTCCTGTATTAAAGTGCAATTCAAAAAGTTACAAACATTCATGGTTGATTTTTTTTTTTAAATACAGAGTTGTTAGAATATCTCTAAGTCAGAAAAAGTGTTTATAGATAAGGAAACTTACTTCCCTCCACATGGAACTGCTTTAGAAATTCATTGTGCAAACCTGACTTGCAGGAGAGCCCTGCCATACAGGGAAGAGGGAAAACACTCCTTCCTCCTCCTTGTGAAGCTACAGAGGCTGTAGGAAGAAGTACAATCATCCTATATGTAAAGGATCACAAAGGTCTCCACCAGACTAGAGACTCTTCAGAGCAGGTTTAACGGCACTATGTCCTAAGGAAAAAGGAAAGGTTGTAGCTGAGCAGCCAGAGCCTTTGCAAGAGAGCCAAGCATTGGTAGCTCCCACCCAGACAGCAGTTCCCAGCCAAGGGCACTGCACCTGTAACCAAGCAACTCTGGTATTAGTGCCCACCTGCCCATGTTTCTCAGATGTGGGCACACACAGCCTGGCTCCAGCAGCTGAAGGAAAAGATGAAGGCCAGTTTTCCCCTGTGGAGGTAGCACACAGTGCAAGTTTGCTCAGCAGAGGGAGCCAGGACTGCAGGACTTGTCTCCTGACAAAGCCAGCGCCAGGTCATCAGCCTAATGTAACATATTTTGCTCCAAGGCAGGCAGCCTCCCGTGCAGCACTTGACTCCATTACGGCTGCTTGACACAGGATAATTGTACAGATATGGGCCCTGCTCAGGCAGGGAAAAGACAGACTGATCCTCAGGCCTGCCAGTCTATGATCTCACTGCCCTGAGGCACACCTTTGTTTTTGTCACTATTCAATGGCTACGAAGAAGACAGGCTGATGGGGACTCATCCCCTTCCCTCTTGTGTAGCCAAATGCTTCAGTGTCTCTTCAAATGCACTACCCAAGGTCATCACCCCTCAATGGTTAGTCCAGGATGCCACACCCTTCCAACACAATACAGGATTTCCAAAGTCCCATCTCACACTGAACTGCCCTAGAATTTAAGGAAATGCAACACTTTACTAGGGCACCCGAGGATCTGTAGAGGGAACCTCCTAGCTCTCTACACCTTTCTTCCTGGATGGTGCTTCAGAAGTCAAAAGTCTGACATTCCAAGTTGTTTTACTCCAACAACATCCCAGAGCCTTCACATTTTAGTCCTAGATTAGTCATGTGATACAGTTTAATAATAAGAAGTCCATCTCTCTCCTCAAGCCAATGGCAGGGCAAAAGTTAGTCCTTCAACCCCATAAAATAAAGCAAGTAAGTAGGAAAGTGCTGTTGTCCTGCCTTGTATTGCCACTGACTCAATGTTTAAAGAGAGCAGGTGCTCAGCTGCCCAGCACTATATTGTAGAGAAACAGAGATCTAGAGATATGCTAACTTGAGGGGTACTAAGAGCCAAATAGTCTTCAGGGAGAGAGAATGTGGGAGGCTGGCTGCAATTTCCTTCTTTTAGTTGTTCTTCTTATCCTCAGGAGGTGTGTAAGGAGGTGGCTGATCCTGGAAAGAGAGACAATAGAGTCAACAACCATGCTTGTTTTATGACCAGCTCTTTGCAGGCATTCCCAGGCTTGGCTCACCAGAAATGAGTGCCCTGCAGTGAGCTACAGACAGAACCAAGCTCTATGGTTTAAGCTGTCATTTCATCACACCATTCCTCTCTAGTATCAGCTATGTTCCATGATACATGCTGTCTCCGTAACATTTCTAGGAAAAGTCCCCTCAAAACCAGATAACAAATGGTCTACTGCAAATGGACCATTTAATCTGTTTTAAATACCATCCTCCCTTCCCTTCCAGGGCTTTGTTCCTGTTGAAGCTCACAGCTCTGACCCAGCAGGCAGCAAACCCTGGGCTGAGGGCCAGCTTTGCTGTTCCATCAGTCTCCAGCCCACCAGAGCCAAGCAAGGCAGTGATGAGCACAGCCAGACTGCCATGTACCAGATGGAGGCTACAGACAACCT
Source organism: Nicator chloris (assembly GCA_013400495.1). NCBI lineage: Eukaryota > Metazoa > Chordata > Aves > Passeriformes > Pycnonotidae > Nicator > Nicator chloris. The sequence goes on from WAAE01017149.1 coordinate 82,350, forward strand.
ACTGGCTGCCACTGGCTGAACAGTGAGAGACCTCCCTGTTTCCATGCAGGCCAGAAAGAAAGCAAAACAGAAACCCACATGCCATCATCCTTAAGTGACCTATTCTTCTTCAACTCTCCTCATTTGCAGGGCCAGTGGATGCAGAGAGCTCTGTGCTTTCTCTGTGCCTATGCAAGTCTGTTATGCCTTTAGGAGTAAGACAGGTAGTAAATGGCTGTTACTGGATCAATCTTAAGGCCTTCCTCCTTTCCTGACTGAAAATTTAACCAGCCTTCTTCATGAGAGCCTCCCTCCCAGAAAAATGCATACTTCCTGTGCATGTTCAACATGCACTATTGAAGGTACACTAGACTTTGCTAAGAAAGCAAAGCACCATCTCTGCTAGTGACAGAGGAGGGAGTAGGCACATGAAGATCAGGCATGGTACTCACCATGGGCATGTACACATTGTGTGGGTTGGCAGGGTTGTAATATGCACTGGAAGCAGCTTCCATGGCCTTACTGCCTCCTGGAAAGGAAGGAAAAGAAGCCACCTTAAATATCTGAGGCAATGGCCCTAGCCCCAGAGCCTTCCCCCCAGCCTCACCTCTTCCAAGGAGGCAACAAAGGCCCAAAGAGCCAAGAGGAACTGCAGCAAGCTGGGTTAGAATTCAGAGCAGCTCAGGAAAGCTGGCTAGCACTGACCACAAGCTGTGCAGTGCAAGGCTGAGCAGCTCCCTGCAGAAGACTTGGAGCTCTTGCAACAACAACTTCTCCACCCCATGCTGTGCCCATGACACCCTCAGCCCAAGCCCTCAGGCACCCTTTTGCACCCAGACCCTGGCAATCACCCAGTCCCATTTACCTGGCATTCCTGGGCTCACCCAGGCTGGGGGAGCTGAGGGTCCTGCAGGAGGTGCCCCGGAGTAGGGTGGTGGAGGTGGCATGTACATGGGGTTCATGTTTGGAAGTGGTGGGTAAATACCTGAAAAAGACAACACCAGGCTGATGCTTTGGACCACAGACCATAGGACAGAGGGGAGAGCTAACAGGCCCAACAGCACATTAGCTGGGGAGAAGAGCAGTGTTAAGAGAAGCTCTCCAGGCTTGGCAGAGATGCAGACAGCAGGGATTTGATGATTTGCTAATGTCTGTCACGTCAGCAGGCAATAATTCTCTACCAAGCAGCAGCACAATTTGCAAACCACATTTTCATGTAGCTAGAACTATAGTGATACATGGATGTCATTAACAGCATGTAACAGCTTTCTGCAAGGACAAGGATCCTTGATGGAGACGAAACTACAGCAACCCTCACCATAACCCTCACTGTACCACTGTGATTTCTTCACAGCTCATATCAGACACAGTCATTGTTACACAGCTTCCAAACCTGGAGTCTGGGCGTATGGATATGCCATGGGCTGTGGAGCAGGTCCGTAGGCATTCACTGGAGGTGGTGCATAGGGATAAGGGCCATTTGGTGGTGGTGGGGCAGCGTGGCCTCCCGGCACAGGTGAGTAGCCCCCAGGGGCAGGCGGGGCAGGTGCATATCCTCCCGGAACAGGGGTGTATCCATAGCCAGGGTTCTGCAGAGGAACGCCACTGGAAGCTAAGGAACATGTGTTTAGTAAGCCAGACACCTTTTCTTAAAATTAAATGAACAGAATAAAATTAAAATAGTCCTGTTCATGCAGCACTGTTTCCCTTTATCTAGATTCACTGTATAGTCCTGGCATAGTACTGTGCCTGAAAAGCATTAGTCACAGAGTGCTAAAGGAAATCAGCTGCAAAAACACAACCTCACAGGTCCCAGTCCCAGCACAGAACTCCCACTGCTTGAAGAAAAGACCACTCTAAAGCAAGTAGGAGTACAGCATGTTTTCCTTTTTTTAAATATACTTTCTTTTTGAAAACAAGTACATTTTAAAATTCACATTTCTTTAAAAAGAAAACTTTATCAGGAAAAAAGTACTTGTTCCTTCATTTGAAAATTTTAAAAATAAATTGTTTTGTAAAACCAATTTTTCTTCTCTCCAAATGTGCACATCAACTTTCCCCATCTTACTGCACTATTTTAGAACTGAGCTGGGAGTAGGTAAGTGAAGCAAGTTTTCACCATCACATATTTCAAGTTTTTTCCAGGAGAAATAAGGTTCTGCAGAAAAAAGTGGTCCACCTCAGAAGCCTAAACCCCTGAATATTCTGACTGCACAAAGCACCAAGATGAAATAAAGGAAAAGGATTTAAAGGGAAACCAAAAGTCCCCCTGGAAAGAGAAAAAAATACTTTTCCCATGAAGTTCAGAATGAGCGCAATTTGCTTACTAGCTCAGCCAATCATGGAGGAACCACAGGATCTGAAAATTACTTACCACTAGAAGCAGCTTTCAACATCAGCTGTCCAAACTCAATGGCTCCTCCACTGTTGAAAGTCAGTTTAAATGTCCCCTGCCCTTCCCAGCCACCTAGGAGAGAGAATTAGAATTGAATCAGATTAAGCCTCCTCAGTACCAGTCAAGACAGCAAAACTGTTTATACTTCAAGTTTTTTTTCTTCATTATTTCAAAACTGTTTTGCATCCTATTATCAGAGAGAAAGTGTCATGGCACTGCTATCAGATGTCTCCAAAAACAGTATCTCAAGAGGATCAGGAATATTTTTTTTTACCCTTTGAAAGTTATAGTCATGTAGAAGCAGCCTACTCTAGATACACAGCTGTTTTGTCCTTTCCTGAGAAGTTTAATGGAAGCTAATAATGAACAGTGTAAAGATCAAACATTTATTTCACTGAGGATATTAACTGAAAGCCCTCAGATGAAGTTTTATTGATATCCTCAGTGAATTATAGATCAGGATCTGCAACTCAAGCTAGGATTTAAATCAAATGCAATATTTTCAATCTCAGTGACACACAGAAGCTCAGACAGGTTATTAAATGCTGAGGTATAATACCAATTTCTCAGAAAAAAAACCTTCAAGGGGATGTCTTGCAAGTTAAGTAAGAGTGATTTGTTTTCTTAGGGCTTTTTGGATTTGGTCAATGTCCTGGGGTGACTTCATGATGCTTCTATCCCCAGTTGTCTGCTCTGTTTGTGTTGGATATTAGGTCCTGTACCTTTAAGGCTGGTTTCAAGAGCAAAATGAGAGAAGAAGTGCACAGTTTGTTTTGAGAAACTGCTCTGACTCCTCCACATTTCCTTCTCCCGGACTGTGCTGTCTACGGACAGACAGACAGACAGAGTGCTCCTTTTTCCTTTTAATTCATTTTTGGCTAGCTGAAGCAGAGAAGTCCCCTGGAATATTTTTTTTCCCCCCCTTTTTTCCTGGAACTGTTTGAACCTGTCCTGGACTGAAAAAACCTAGAGAGACACCTGGATCTGGCACCTGCAGCCCACTGGGGCCAGGACCTCAACATTCTCCAGCTCCGGACTGATAAGAACAGAGTTACACCCATGGCAAAGACTTTTCTCAATTTTGCCATCTCACCTCAGACAGAAGGTTTTGTTGTTTCATATTGTTCATTTCTTATGCTTGTGGGCACTTTGTTTGTTAAATGAATGGTTTTTCCACTTTCTCTCCAATGAAGTTTTCCCCGGACCAATTGGGGGAGGGGCTGTTTGGGTTTGCTTCCCAGACAGACCCTATTTAGAGGTTTTCCTCCCAAATTTGCCCTAAACCAGGACAGTCCTTTTTTTTTGGTGGAAGGTGCTTTGGGTTTTGGTGTTTTAAACAAAAAATATGTGTCATTTAAGTATAAGATTTATCTTCCTTGTCTAAGAATTAAATTAGTATCAAGAGAGACAGTCTCTTGGGGACAAAGTAGAAATAAAGTATAGAAATATAACAAAAGAGTCCATCATGGATAAAGTAATTTCTTTGGAGATTCACCTCTATAAAACCACTGTCTTAGTAAGACTCCAGCCCAAGAAAGTGGGCTGATCCACAATCCCCAGAGGACCCAGTCATTTAAAACACTGTTACAAACAGAAAGCAAAAAAAAAAATAAACACTTCAGATGCCATGAAAATGCACATGAAAGGGTTGAAGAGGGAAGAAATTTGAACCAGAAGCCATGTTTCCAATCCCTGTTTATCTTTTGCAATTCCCCATGTTTGGTCATAAAAACCACTGTTAAGTCTTACCGAGCCTTCATGACCAAACTGGGATCAAAACTAAATCAGTGATGGACAGCAGTCTCCCAGGTCCATGCAAACCATACCCAAGGAGCTCCTGACTTCCCAAAACCCAAAAGAGGTTGCTAATTCTAACTCTGTGTATCAATAGCAAGGACTGGTGACTTGGTCATTTACCCACCCTTCCAGGTCAAAGACAGGAGAAAAACAAGCACATTGGGAAACTGAATAAACATGATACACACAGCAAAACAGAAGTTAAAGAATTAAACAAAATTCATCCTGGGCAAGTCAGTCCCTGGCCTGGGGGCAGAAAGTAACATGGTAGCAGTGCCCTACAGTGCAGGAGAGGGGAGTTACCTCAGTGTGGACACACCAGCTATATCACACAGCTACTCTGCCTTTCCTGTGCACATAAGCTGGTCTGGTGTTGAGCGAAAAAAGCCTTGTGATGCTTGGGAAGAGTTCAATCTACAAAGCACTGGCACGTACCTCCGGCCTCGGCCTGGATCTGTCCTTTGATGTAATTGGCAGAGAAAACAGGCTGCTCGATGGAGCATCCTTTCACCAAATAAAACGGCATCATGAAAGACCGCATAGGATCCTTGCCCTTGGACACAAAGATCATCTGCAAGACAGGAGGGAATGCTTCTGAATTACTTGAATTCAAAAGAGAGAGTGATGATGGAGTTCTCATCGTATCAGCATCCAAAATGAGGATAACTTAACCTCTAGTATGAGTATGCATTGAATTATTTCACAGCTTTAATATTGGGCATCCCCAACAGATTTGACGGCACATAGCTCACTCACCTGAAGCATGTACATTCCAAAATAATAAACCACTTAAAACATACCTGCGAATTTACGGAGTTTTACTGTTCTGCTTTTTAAGGATAAGCTAAGCAAAAGAAGTATCATTGACTGAAACATCGTATGAAATATATTCTCTAGACAGTGATTTCCAGGACTGCATGTGCCTTTGTAGGTGATTGGGATTGTGACATAGGTATGAATTGTCCCATTTCCACCTCTCCTTCTCCTACGTAGTGCTGTCAGTGGTTCCTTCCACAACAAAAATCCCTTCTTCTATCATCAACTAGATTTCTGGTCAAAAGTTTACAAGATCCCTTGAGAAAGCAGCAGCCCTGCTGGCATCACACCTACCCTGTAGGGGGTGAGATACAGCATTCCTTTCTTGGTGCCTTTGAAGATTTCAGGCTTGCCTGTCACGTCACTGAAGGAGAGCTCCACATCTTTACACTGTTTGAGGACACTGCAGGAGGAAATCAGACAGATTGGAGAGACAAACTTGGTAACAGCTCTGACACATACCTTCATCACACAGGGAAGAGAATAGCACAGCAAAACTCTGAATATTATCTGAAAGCCCTGCTGTGGGCCCTGCTGTTTTGACTTTGAACAGAGAGGGATGATTGATGCGGACTGGAAGAATTCATCCTCTCATCTGAGACAAGCCCTGCTCCTCACTCATAAAGGGCACCTTTAATATACAGGGGGGTTTCTGTCTCCAAAGGGGTCAGACTGAGGAACTCCACACTGCACATGAAGACCCTCAGCCCAAAGATCAGGGCATAGAAAAGGCTGAGGTGTCAGAAACCATCCCCTTGATGCCAAGGTGTAATCTCAGAGCAATCCTCCCTCCCCAGTCCATGCTCAAGTCAAGCCCACTGTACTGGAAAATAACATTGCTGTAACACCACACCCACTGTGCAAACTGAGGAAGTGGCTGCACTGAAACCCTCACTGCTGACCCTGCCTCATGTGACTTAATTAAGTTTTTGTAGTAAACAGTACATGTTAAGGAATGAAACAATGAGTCAGCAATAAAGACATTATTGTTGGATATCTATGGGAACATTAGCAGAGTTTCCTAATGACACAAACTCAGATTAGAATTGTGAATACTGCAGGGTCAAGGGTATAGAGGTGCATGAAAAATAAATATATTTTCAGAAAAAAAGGAGTCATCTTGGGAAAGCATGTCACTGAGTCTACAGTACAGATCTAAACATACCACATAGTAAGAAAATCTGCAGACTAAACAAAAGAACCTTGGAGGTGATAAACCTTCAACATGTTACAGTGGCGGAAGACTCCAAGGTGTTTTATGGTTCAAGAGCATGAAAAACAAAGTGACAAAACCCTAAACCAACACAAGCCTAAAGGGGCTGGATCTAAAATAACCCTTACGTATTCTGCTCAGCATACTGTAGAAGCCAAATCAAGTCAGGAAACTGCAATTATTTGGGGAAGGGAGGAATCTGTAGGGCCACCATATGGAAAAACAACCAAATGCCCTATAGTTTCAGGTTGTTTGCTCTTTAGGGAAGAGAAGAACACTGTAGATGCATATGAAAAATGCAGCTGCCTAAGAATTAAGATATTGAAAAATCTAGCTTTGATGAGAGAAAAACAACCTGACCAAGAAATTCTACTGGGACACTACTTTCTAGCTGAGCTAGATGGAGATTCTCAGACTGGCTAGAAGGTACAGACTTATGAGACAGCAGAGCTCTTTTCATATCCAGAATGCAAGGGGAAAACATATATTCTAAGCTAAATACAACCAACTTTTTGACAGCTTTAATCTTACCGAACACTCCCTCAATCATGTCTTGTAGGAGCATTTCACATATTTTGCCTCATTAGGAAGAATTTCTATGGAGTCAATGTAATGTTTACTGCCTTGCAGCTACTCACACAAGCCAATAGCATGCAGCCACCACCACACAGAGTAATTCACACTGCTGCTGAACCAGTCTGCACTTGCATGCCTGTCCAGGGCTGTCACAGGAGGCTGTGCACTCTGTGAAGACACACTGTCCTCACTCGTGACTGAGTAGCACCTCAAAGAATGTATGGTTTTATGATCTCAAGCCAATGTTAAGGGTTGGAAGGGATCTTAAAGATTACCTTGTCCCAACCTCCCTGCCATGGCCACCTTCCACTAGATCAATTTGCTCAAGGCATTATCCAACCCAGCTTTGAACACTGTCAAGCCTGGGGCATCCACAGCTCACCCGGGCAACATGTTTCAGTGCCTCATCACCCTCACAGTAAAGAATTTCTTCCTAATGTCTAACCTAAATTTCCCTTCTTTTAGCTTGTACCCATTACTCCTTGTCCTAGCATTGCAGCTCCTGACATAGTCCCTCTGTGCCTTCCCTGTAGGTCCTGTTCAGACACTGGAAGGTTGCAATGAGGTCTCCACACAACCTGTTCTCTAGGCTGAACAGCCCCAACATTCTCAGCTTGTCTTCACAGAGAAAGTGCTTTATTCCTCTCACCAACTTCGTGGTCTCCTCTGGACTTGCCCCAACAGTTTCATATCCTTCTTATGTTGGTGGACCCCAGAGCTGGATGCAGCACTCCAGGTGAGGTCACACCAGAGTGGAATACAGAGGCAGAATCATCTCCCTTGACCTTCTGCCCATGCTGCTTTTGATGCAGCCCAGGATTCAAAGGATAGAGAAATCTCCTTTAAACTGGCATGAGCTCAACATGTCAGAGAACCTTCCTGATTGAAGTATGAGGAGTCAGCTCCAAACTCAAGCAAGATGGGGCATGTTTTTGGAGTGCAATTTTCCTATTGATCACCAGACCCAAACCAACTCCTTTGATCCTTTTACTTGGATCCTTTATTGGGCCTCGGGTTTCTAGGATTTCTCTTGCCAGAAGGCTGGGAGCACCTAAACATGACCAAACAGAAGCCCAAGTCTGTTAAGCTGGTCTGTCAACCCCCGCTCCGGGCGAGGGCAGGCGTCGAGCAGTGTTTCCATGGAGAGGCGCTTCTCCCCGCAGAGGAACTTTGAATTCAAGTTCCTTAATTATGAATTCAAGTGATCAAGACCCCTACCTTAAATAGTCTCTGCCACTCTGGCGTCACTAAGTGCAGGACCTTAAAAAAACCCCAATTCCTTGACTTTTACAAGCGATGGCAGCCTCAGTCCTCACCCAGGACGCCCGCTGGGGGGCTTTAAGGACCCCCGAGCTTCCGCGATGAAGATGGGCTAGTTCTAGGGACTCCAGCCAAACCTGCTCCCCATTGCCCGCCCCAGCCCGTCCCCACCCTGCCACGGAGGCCTTTTCTAACGCAGATCCCAGGCCAGGCCGAGCAGAGCCCGCGCGGCCGGGCAGGAAACGGGAGTCGCTCCAGCGGGAACCTCCCACCACCGGGCCCCGCCGTCCCGGCGCTGATGAGGGGACAGGGGAGGAGGAGAACCCGCCCGACCCCTCGGCCCCCCTGGTACCTCTCGGCATTGGGGATGACGACACCACCCTCCTGCGAGTGGTTCCCGTTCAGCGCCATCTTTGCCCCGCTGGCCCCGCCCCTGACCCGGTGGCGGCAATGACGTCACATTAAGCGAGGCCCCGCCCCGGGGACGCGCCCCCGCTGGCCCCGCCCCCCGTGGCGTTCGCGGTCGGCGGCGCGCGCGAGACGGAAGTGAGAGGGAAGCGAGGCGGAAGCGAGGTGGCGCTCGGTTGGTTTAATGGCTGCCGGTGGCGGCGGCGACGCTTCAAGGGGCGGCCCCGCCCGGCTCCGCGGCTGCTCCGCGCTGGGCCGCACAACGAACCACAGACACTGGGGCCTACACGCAGCCCTGCTCGCTCCTCTGGCTCTCTCTGCTCAGTGCAGCCACGCCTGTTCGCTGCCGCGGTTTCCTCAGTGGAAGTTGTCCAGGATTTGCCGTGCTTAGCAGTGTTTTTCTGGCGAACGGCTTATCTGGTGAACAGTTTGTCAGCCTCCGAATGCGCTGAGTGGGCATCTCTGGTGTAAGATTTAGACTCCTCCCCTCTGCAATAACGCTCGGGATATCTTAGGGGAACGGCTGACTTGCTTTGGTCATCCTGGAACTCAGCTGGTGGCACACGATTCAGGCTTTTCTCAGCTTATCCGTTCACAGCGACTTCTTCCCAGCAGTATCTCCCGTTGTCGTGCCAAGTGGGATTTTTTTTGTATTTGCAATTTGTAGATTTCCTGGTTAGGTACACAGGATGTTGGTAGGATATTGGCATGAGCAGATGGCAGTGAGAAGTACCTGAGCTTGTNTGACCCGGTGGCGGCAATGACGTCACATTAAGCGAGGCCCCGCCCCGGGGACGCGCCCCCGCTGGCCCCGCCCCCCGTGGCGTTCGCGGCCGGCGGCGCGCGCGAGACGGAAGTGAGAGGGAAGCGAGGCGGAAGCGAGGTGGCGCTCGGTTGGTTTAATGGCCGCCGGTGGCGGCGGCGACGCTTCAAGGGGCGGCCCCGCCCGGCTCCGCGGCTGCTCCGCGCTGGGCCGCACAACGAACCACAGACACTGGGGCCTACACGCAGCCCTGCTCGCTCCTCTGGCTCTCTCTGCTCAGTGCAACCACGCCTGTTCGCTGCCGCGGTTTCCTCATTGGAAGTTGTCCAGGATTTGCCGTGCTTAGCAGAGTTTTTCTGGCGAACGGCTTATCTGGTGAACAGTTTGTCAGCCTCCGAATGCGCTGAGTGGGCATCTCTGGTGTAAGATTTAGACTCCGCCCCTCTGCAATAACGCTCGGGATATCTTAGGGGAATGGCTGACTTGCTTTGGTCATCCTGGAACTCAGCTGGTGGCACACGATTCAGGCTTTTCTCAGCTTATCCGTTCACAGCGACTTCTTCCCAGCAGTATCTCCCGTTGTCGTGCCAAGTGGGATTTTTTTTGTATTTGCAATTTGTAGATTTCCTGGTTAGGTACACAGGATGTTGGTAGGACATTGGCATGAGCAGATGGCAGTGAGAAGTACCTGAGCTTGTTTTTCTCAGCAAGCTTTTACAGATCCTTTAGAAGTAGTCTATGACCCAACAAGAAATTACAGAGCAGGGTGTCAAAACCACATTATTACAAACAAATAAAAAATCCTAAACCTACAGGGCAAAATACACAGCCTTGTCCTTGAAATCCACACTACAGGCAAAGGAAAGTCTCTCTCTTCTGTTGCATGGGTCTGCTTTGCTCTCTTTAAGCAGGGCAGCGTTGTGTCTCTGCCCTAACCGTTGGTTGGGCCCAGAAGTCATAAAGATTACCATTCTGTCGCCCAGGGTGAAGGTGACGGAACGTGGCTTTGTGCTTCAGTGCTGTGAAGAAGCAGAGCCCTGGCGATGTCTTTGATGAGGTTCATGTCTTTGATGTCCTTGAGCTGAGGAGGGCTGGTTGTGTGGCAGGATGGGTGGCAGCATGGCAGGACGGGTTCTGCACGGATCCATGGTATGTCTGCTGGCACCAGTGACAAGGCTCCTGTTCCCTGCAGGACTGAGGAGGAGGCCTGGTGCAGGGGGAAGGGTGTGCAAGGCTATGCACACACACTGCATACAGGAACACCAGGAGCTGTGAATGTGGGTGGTGAAAGGACTAGAAAGCACTGGTATGGCCCTCACATCCTAGTGGTGCTGAGAATGGCTGATTTGTGTGGGCAGGTGAGGGTGAGAGTGAGAGTGAAGAGAACCTTTGCTTTGCAGTGACAGCACCAGAGAAAGCCACAAGATGGACATACGCTTCTGACAGTTTTGCTAAGGCTTGGAGAACCCTATTCCCAGCCCTGGCCCCCATACAGCTCCGTCAATCAACATCAAGTTTGACTTGAGTCCTCCTCTGCTGCTCATTTGCTGTCTTCTTCTTCCTCCCTCCAGTGCCAGCCTTTTCCAACCCCCATGGCAAACCCCCCGCACTTCCCCTTACTCACAGTGCTGCCGTGCCAGGCCATGGCATTCCACATGTGTGTTTTAGGTGCAGCTGGCAACTCTCCTGGAGGGGACAGCCCCTGCCAGCCACGTGACATGCAGACAGACAGACACTGCCAACCTCGGGACATCTCTGGTCTTCTCCCCTCCTTCCTTCTGCCCAGACAGCCCTGACACTTTCAACCTCGCTCAGGGACACCCAGAAAACAGCTGACACGCCAGCTACACAGAAGCATGTAGTCTTCAGGAAAGCTGTGCCTCTTTCTGCCCCCAGGTCTTTACCTTCCCTCCCCATCCCCTCCAGGGAAAGGTAAAACAACAGCTTCTCAACAGGACACAAAAGTACATTGTTAAGAAGATGTGAGAGCTTCAGAGAGAGAGGAAACAGCCTGGAGAAGAGGAATATTCAAGTACTTGGAGAAATGAAGGAGAGACTTAAATGACAAAGAACAGAGAAAGTGAAACAGGGAAAGAAAGGAAGGAAGAAAGCTATGGGGGGCTATAAGGGAATGAGGACAGAAGCACAGGAGTGGAGGAGGACATGGGACAATAAGAGAGCAGAGGAACAGCACTGCTGCAGTAGCAAATACAGCCATTTCAATGAGGAGAATGAGGAAGATCTCTTGTGCCCCCACCCTGGCCCCACGCTTCTCAGTCCATGGCTGTTTGCACTCCTCCAAGATCCTCAAGGTGCTATGCCAAGTGGAGCTGTCCCTGGGGGAGGTCTCAGCAGGGGACCCCCTGTGGCATTGTCTTCCCTGTGCTCCCAGAGCAGAGGGGCCATGTTGTGGGGAAAGGTTTGGCCAGGACCTGCTCAGTGCTGGTGGAGAGAGACCACTGCAATGGGGGATTGCAGCAGGGGCATGGGGTGACCCCATGAGTTGGGGTGACCCCAGCACAGATTGGTCTGATCTGCATAGAGTCAAATGCCTGTGACACAAGCATGGCTTTTGACCTTAGTGCTGGGCAGGGCAAATGCACCCTCTGCAGTAGGAACACGTTCTTTTTCTCTGAGTTTTGCTTCTTTTGGAAAATATATCAATTTTCCCCAAGTACTTTGATTCCTCTCAAATAGATGCTACAGGCCAAGAACTAATTCTGTCTCCTCCCACCAGTCACTTGCTCTGAACCACAAAACGTGCCAGTCTTCTCTCATCTACCCTGTTCCAAGCTGTCATTTCCCCTTGGGAAGCCACAGCAAGGAAAGGGGATAAAATGCCAGGCCACCATGCCCTCAGACCAACCAGCTGCCTTTACATCCATGGAAGATCCAAGAGAAATCTCTGCTGACATCTCTTGAAACATGCATGCATTGGCTCCACCATCTCTCCCAATGTCTTTCCTTGCCATGTCTCCAAGTGATAAAAACAGGACCACAGCATGCCCCACACCTCCCCCCTCCAAAATCCATGCCCCTAGAAATCCTTCCCTCCCAACACTATTTCCCCCAGGCAAGATACATAGCTGAGACACAGAAACAAGAGAAAGGAAGCTGACAGACAGTCCACTGTGCAAAAAACAAACCGAGACCGGGACATTCTGGGAAGGATGGGGGAGATGCCCTTGTCCCTCTCCGGCACACAGGGAGGCACATGCACGCCCGCACACACTCACACTTGCATCCTCTCACTTCCATGGAGGATGTGCCACATGCTTCAGAGACAGGCCCATGGTTGAGTCAAGGGTAGCAGGAGTGGGTTGTCTATCCAGAGTCACCAGGTGACTGTGGAGGGGGAGGGTCTTTCACAGGTTACTTTCATGGTTTTCCTCTGTCTCGACAGTCATGGGGGGCAGTCCTCCATTGCCATTCAGCCGTTTGGCCCTGTAGGTCTCATAGTGGATGTTGTGGGTCACTTCTTTTAGGTCCTGAAGGTGGGTCCTGCAGGGGACAAAGTGGGTTGGGAAAGAGGATATGATAGCCAATATCAGCACAGTATTATTCTTCTGATGATAATTTTATTCCCCAAAATAAATGGAATTTTTTTTCAGTTGGTCACTTTAGCTAATTATTGTTACCCCTCTTTCTGCATGGATAGCATGGATGCCATCATACACAGCTGAGAGCTGGAGCATCAGCATTTGAGAACACATAGGCAGGATGCAGGATATGGGCTGAAATTCCTGGCTGTGCTTGCCAGTGCCCTGCCCTTCTCGCACCTGTGCCACTGGCACAGCCACTGGCCATCCTGGTGTGTCAGAGCAGACTGGGACTTATCTGAAGCAGTGGTGAGACAAGGAAGCATCAGGAGGTGTGTCTGGATCATAAGCTGCAGAACTCTGCTGTGAGCATCATCCCTAATCTCCACAGACAGCCTGGGGGCTTGGATTGTTATAGGCTTTGAGATGATCATTTGGGTAGGATGTTTTTACTGAAAGACTTTAGAAAAGTACCTCTGCTGCAGAAGGTATTACAGAACAAAAAGAGAAAAGCAGAGTGATGTCAAGGCATTGTAGCTGGCCAAATATCTCAATAGTACCATACTCAGTGGTGGAATGAGCCACAGGGCTTTGGTTTTGAATTGTGTTTCTGTTATTTTCTTATTTTTTGTGCATTTTTTATAGGTGACCCTGGATCTACAGCTCTCCTGCAGAATTTGTGCTGAGGCAACTTCATGAAACAGAGTAGAAATAAGACAGGACGATGAAAGCTAATGAAACTTTTCACTTCCAGCCCATATGTTCCAGCACATCCTTCAACCTGGAATGAAACACAATCTAGGATGTGGTAGTAGTGACTTCAGCAGCAAATAAAAATTTTTGCGAGCTTAATGGGATTTTTTTAAAACTCCCTTAATGGGAGTTTTTGCAGCCTTGAGAGGGGTGGTGGTATCCTGCTTTTCTCCGGGCATCCAGCTCATACATGAAAATTATCACCTACCTGACATAGTGGTCATGTCACTAAGAGAGGCACTAGAGTATCTACCCCTTAACTCAATCCAGCCCTATATCACATAAGCTTTCACTGCCTGAAATTTACTTTATTTCCCTTTTAGTAGGGGCTAGTTCATTCTGAGTCAATCTCAGGAAGACTCCCAGCTCATCAAGAGTAAACTGATGCATGACCATGACCTTACCTGATGACAAAATCTCGAAGTAGGGCAAATTCACAGTGATTGAGGTTTTCCACTGAAAAGAAAGCAAGCAATTGTTACATTTGATTTTTTCAACAGCCCCTTTGTGGTTATAGAGCATGGGAAAGTTACTGCCATGGGGGCAGGTTCCAAGTGGGTAGAGCTTGCATACTTTAGAAAGGACAGACAGTTGTCTGAACCCCACACTGTTGAGCATTGAGGAGACACACTGAGAGATGCTGAGCAGTCACACATGAACTTTCATTTGAAAACCAAGACAAACTCAGGAGCTTAGGTTCACACACCATGGTGTTCAGAGTGGCTCCAGCTTCTGCCGGGTGGTGATAGTGGCACTATATTGACCATGACAGTTCCCTCCTGGCACAGCTATTTGAGAATTCCCCTTTTGCCTGGTTTCAAGTAGTTTGTCACAAATGGGATGGGAAGGTAGCCACAGGACGTGCTATCTGGACCCTTGTCTATTACTGCGACCTGCAGACAATAATTTCAGCTCCCACAAGCAAGAGGTTGTTTACCTTCAATGATTCCCCAAGGTGTTTTCCGGCCCAGGACTCTTTTGCCATTCACTTGGTACTCCTTGTCACTGCCCACTACTGCAAAGGGCATGCTTTCCTGCTGGGGAGAGACATATGGAAAGATCCATTGAACTATTCCAGAGACCAGCACCACCACAGTTCCCCATCCACCTCTCAGCTCAAAAAACACAAGGCCTTTCCTGCCGGAAGAGATTCTCCAGAGCATAACTTCACTGGCTGTCCTTTTCACCCCTCAGTGCTATCCCTAGAATTCTGGACTCTTGCTTTCCAGGTGTCCTTGCAGCCCAACAAGCTTGGTGGGTAGCTTTGCAGCAGTGCCAAGGGCTCCAGAGCCGGGGCAAAGCTTTTCTGCATTATCTCCAGAATTTCTGAGGAGAGGGGTGACCAGAGAAGTAGTACCTTAGCATAACCAACAGAGGATCTGTCAGCCCAGAGCTGCTCATATGGATAGTGTGAGGTGAAAATTTCTTGCCAGATTTTAGTTCTTCACAATAGAAAGACAGGACTCAAATAATCCTTCCCCATAAGCCACATGAACATTCATCAAGTTTAATGGCTGAAATTGCACTGAGGAAAGCCAGAAATGGAGTAAGGGTGTAGCTTTCCTGGGAAGTAGGACAGTGGTGAGGCTTCTGGGGACCCAGATATCTCTAAGCACAGGGAGAAACTATGTGTTTCCAGAGCACAGAGTGCAGGAGACTCTGCAATCCATAGGGTTGTGCAGATGTTCATAGGTTCACTCTGCTTTATAGCTATCCCTGGAAAGAGACTGCAATTACCACAGGAATGGAGATTAAAAAGAAGTTTATTTCTTATATGTGAGGGCAATGATGCTGAAGTGCAGAACAAAATGTGGTGCCCTCCTCATCCCCTCTTCCCCTCCCACAATAAAATGTTTCCTACCCTGATTTTGTCGTTTTCTGTTTTATCCTCCAAGTCCTCATCAAATTCTTTCTGGGGATAAAACTCGATCCCATTTACTTCTAGTTCCTTGCGCACCTAAGCAGAGAGACATTTTGGAGCACAATGCAGCACAAATCTGAAGGGAAGGCAGTTGGCAAGGCCAGGCAAACACATCTGGAACATCCTTCCAGTGGGCAGAAGCTGGAGGGATTGTCCCAAGGAAGTGCTCACTAAAGTGAGGACAGCAATGATGAGTTGTTCTTCCCAGCCTCAGTTACTTGTTTGGCTCTCCAGTTCCCATGACAGAACATATCACAAGACATCACAGGGATACACACATTTCTTCCTTCTCTAACAGATGCCTTCAGAGATATAAACAGCTGCATCTTTAGGACTTATCCACCAACCCTACATTGGACTCTGTGCATACCCTGGGGATTCCACTGCAATCCCAGGAAGAAAGATACCACTCATTTCTCCCACCTCCAAGCCAGGGCAGGGAAGGATCCCATCCAGAAGAGGAGATACTCACTCTTTGTTTGAATTCGGTCTTCTCCTCCAAGGTCATGGTGTCAGCCTTAGCAATAACTGGGATGATGTTCACTACCTTGCTGAGATGTTTCATGAATTCCAGGTCCAAAGGCCGCAAGCTGCAGCCCAAAAAGGAACAAGATGGAAGGGGTCACTTTTTATCCTCCTCGCCTTTCATCCTAATAACTGTCCAAGCATCAGGGCACCAGTGAACCCTCCCTTGTACATGCCCTGCTCGCTGCCACCATGTTCTCATCTCCTTCTTCCCATTCATTCTGCCTTCTCCCAAAAAACACAGTGGCGTTTCTCCCGCTCTTGTAATCTTACACCCTTTCAAGCCCCGCAGCACCCAAAGTTAAGCTAAACAGTGGCCAGCCCTGCTGGCAGGATCCCTGGATCCATGTCTGAGGTGCAGCAGTGTAGGGTACAGAGGTACGAAGGGCTGGAGGAAGGACGAGGGACTGTGTACATACGAGTGGCCTGTAGGGGAGATGAAGTAGAGGCAGCAGTGCACACGTGTGTCCGGAATTCGTTTCTTCCTTGCAATGTTCACTTCCTCTTTCAAAAACTTTTCATATTGCTCGTTGATGTATTTCTCAATAGGCTCCCAGCTGTTAAAGTGGGAGAGAGAGATGAATAGACAGGTACAAATTTCCTCATGTTCCTGCCTACAGTGTTCCCAGCTCTGACAGCAGCAAAGCAGTCTCAGGCATAAAAAAATCCACCTAAAGCATCTTGCCATCAGCACAGATGATTAAGAATTTCTGTAACTGGGCACAGAAGTAAGTCCTCACCATGTAATATGTCCATACCCCCAATCACACACACAGACTCATGGTTTCACAGTCCCACAGCCCCATTATCAGCCCCTCAAGTGTAATAGGATCCCAGATGCTTTCAAGGGCCAAGCAGATGACAGTCACTCATATACCATCTTAACTTCAGCCCTTTCTGGGACACAAGGCCTTGACCTCGTAAAACTCACCAGTTCTCATTGTTGATCTGGTCCCCAAATCCTGGTGTGTCAATCACTGTCAGCTTCATTTTGACACCACCTTCTTCAATGACTGGGGGAGAAATTGCAAACAATCATACTCCTCCCTGGGGACCTGCTCCATCATGAAACATGTCTCTGTGTCCCACAAGGGAACAAGGGAGCTCTTCCTTCATCCCTGTCCAGCAGGCATGACCAGGGTGTGTCAACAGTTATGACCTTCATTTGGGTGTCTGACCCCAAATTTTGGTAATATCTACACAAAAGCCACCTTACACCACTGTGCCACAGGAAAATGGATTTCTGCTCAGTCTGTGAGCAGTAGTAGTACCAAAGGTAGTACCTACCTTAACACAACTTCTCTAATGCATCATCCTGAATCTGAGATGATGCTCCTTACCCTGCACCACTGCAGGAGATGTGCTGATGCTTTTTCAGGAGGTGTCCACTACCAAGCTTGGGATGGGACCCAACAGTGCAACTTGTATAGCTTATTAAATGTAACTGCAGGTGAAAATTACTTACAGAAAGGCTTAATCCACAACTGCAGACTAATGACTTAAGTGATGAAATCTAACTATTTTTCTACCCCTCACTTTTGGCTGTGGCATCAGGGGCATTCCAGTTTAAGAAAAGCCTTGTCTGTCTCTGAGGTCATCTAAAATTGTCCTTTAGCTTCCTATGGAGAAAGAGCTGCCTAATACCAAAGAACTATTTGCATAGACTGCTGGGATCTTCTGCAAGACTACGCTAAGGCATCAGTATTGCTTCCACCCCAGCAGCCTGGCTCTTACCATGCCCAATGGCTTTGATCTCCACTGTCTTGGGGATCTTCTCCTCCCGGTTCCAGCCTGAAGATTTGCGGCTCACCTGGGATTTGAAGAGGGTGTTTACCAGTGTCGACTTTCCCAGTCCGCTCTGACCTGAGGATTGCAGAGAGGAAGCTTGTGACATTTGCCACAGCCTGGTGATGACAGGAGGCCCAGGGAACAGAGCCAGGCTGGCAGGGGAAGGGGCTGGAGGTGTCTCCTCGCCTTGTGTAGGCTCTGTTTTCCCTCAGAGCAACTTCTGCCTGCTCCCTCATGCCCTCCATGCAGGGCTCGCTCTCCCACCTGGCCCCAGGGGACAGTCCCTGGGCATGGTTCCCAGTTCCTCAGCTGGTCTCTGCCTACCTACAACCATGATGTTGAAGTCAAAACCTGTCTTCATGGTTTTCTTGCGCATCTGCTCAATTATGGTGTCAATACCGATGTAGCCCAGCAAGCTGGCGTTGATGCCCATGGGTTTCATTGGTACAACTGGTTTTTGTCGTGGCTCTGGGACCAGCTCAGACATGGCTGCTTCCTTTTTGCTCTCCACTGGTCCTGCACAGGGACAAAGATTGAAAAATCATCACTGAGGTGTGCAGGGAAAAAAGGACCTCTGTATGATCGAACTAACATGATTTCAGCAGAAGACTTTTATTGTTTACATTTACACACTAGATATAGATTCTAAGTCTACAGTCCATGTGGGGCACATAACTTCAGATTGGCTAGGTCACTTGTGCATGAGGTGGGCATGTCAGCTCCAGAACGTCCGATTGGTCAAGCATCCATCACCGCACTGTGCCCCCTTTATCTAGGGTTTGCATACTTTGTAGACAGTTTCTCAGGCTCACTGCTCTTGTTTTTGCATCTGTTGTTTTCTCAGCAACCTTGAAGAATTCCTAAGAGCTGTGAAAAACAGACTGCTGGTGTCTTGTTATCTACAAAGGTTTTCGCTAGTACACATAATAGCCTAAGTTGTTCAGATACATTGCTACAGAGGTGTAACAACAGCCTCTTTCTGACCTGTCACAGGGGCTGAGGGCAGCTTTGAGCAGCCTTTTCAAGGGCTATTGAGGATAACTGAATGTCAAGATTTTAGTGGTAAGACTCATCATGGAGGAACATCTACTTGAGTTTCCAGCACACTCTTCTATGTACCACTCCAGACGAGGAGGTGAAGTGGGGCTCATTGAGAATACAGCGTATTGACGGCTACCTCCAAACAGCAGGAGCAGGGGCAGCGAGGCTGGCTGGGCTGATAATCAGGTGCCCAAAGCTCCAGATGTCCCTCCTTATTTTTGTCTCCTGGTTCTCAACAGGATCACCAGTCTTTTGCCCCTCCAAGTTCACCGTAAGATTTGCAATGGTACAGACTTAAAAAAATTATGTGTCAAGTCCTGGCATTGAAACAGAGTTTGGGATGTACCATGAGGACTTGCAAGCTTGGCCCTTGCCAGGGATGGCTGCGTTACTGGCTGTGGTGCACAGGCTGAGTTCCTCAGAGGACGACAGTGGTGGAAGTGAAAGCATGGCCATCATCTCTGTGCTTGCCTCCCACCCATAGACCAATGGTTTTTGTCATACTCAAGAAACTAATCATCATGATCAGAAAATTAATTATCTGCATCTTTCCCTCCTCATCTCTGCTTCCTTACTTCTTCCATGTAAAACAATCAGGTAAAAAGAAAACCCTGAGGGCTTTCCAGCCTTCCTGACCCCTTTTTGGGTGATGGCACACATTGCTGGGGCAGGCCTCACCCATTTGTCTCTGGCTCATTAGTGAGTGGCTCCCACCCGCTGGGAGGAAGCGGAGGTTGGGAGAGGACAGGGCATGGAAGAAAAGCTCTAATTGGTGGGGAAGGGAGGTGTGAGGGATGAATCTGGAAAGGAAGATGAAGGGGATAGGAGTCAAATACCTTTCATATACAAGCCAGCTGCAAGCTAGAGTTTCTCCCACTCTAATTACTTGACTCCCCCATGCTTTGTCTCATTAGAGGGTTATTTTTCCAGGACAGAGACAGAACACGTTTTTGCTTGGTAAGTACTTCATTTGTTTTGGATGCCACTTCAGTTCAAGTACCTCACACTAAATTATCCCTTTCCATCATTTTGGCAGAGTTTTTTTCTCCATGTGTCAGAATCTACTGGCAGCAGAAAAGGACACGAGCAGCTAGGCAGGCGACTGCCATTTGGTGCTGAAACATGCCCCTCTTTGGAAGGAAAATTACTTAGAAGTCACCAGGCTGGGGACACTGATGGCACCAATCTGGGGTCCCTGTGACAGCTTAGTCAAGCTAGGCAGAGACAGATTGAGAAGAGGTCAGAGAGATTTTGTTCAAGGACAGGGTTAGGCTGCAGCAGGCTCCACGGCTGAATGGGGACCCTGCCTGGCACTCCCATCTCAAAGCTCTGGTGCTGACACAAGGGCTGCTCTACACAGTGAAGATTTTACATTTTTTATAAGCTGTAATGTCCCACTATCATGTGCAAAGGAAAGACCTTGTGGAAGGGCCACCCTTGGCAGGGAGAAGAGTGCCTCCACCCAGCCCCTTTTCACTGCTTGGGAAGTCTTTTATATTAAACTGGGAGAAGGAGCTTTCCTCTGTGTGAGATGATGATAGCACAGGCACTCATGTACAGCACTGTGGGTAGCATGTAAAGGCTCTTGTGCCACCTCTGTTCCACCTTGCCCACACAGGAGAGGTCAGTGGGAGCATGGCCCCCCTCCTGCTTTTCCCCATTGAGTGAGGGCACTCTGGGCTATCATCACCCTCTCCTGAAGCAGCGAGCAGCACCCTGGGGGAACCAGAGCACAAGATGGACCATTGGCTTGAGTCAGACTGGCAATTTGGAGCACCTCATGCTGCTGGGAAGCTGCTGGAGGAAGCAGCCTGCCGAGCCAAGTGCTTCTCAGCTGCAATCCTCTCTTACACCCATCACAACTAGTATGTGCCTTTCCTGCTGATGAAGCATCCCCTAGGGCTCCTGTTGTCTTTTTTCAGCTTTATCAAAGCTGATGTCAGCCAGGAAAGCCCATCTCTCTGGTACAGCACAGGGGGCCAGGCCAGCCAGTTCTCCTACACCCTGCCCTTCACTCATCCTCTCCCAGGCAGCCCACATCACCTGTATCATGGTTGTGTGGCTGTGTCGTGTCCCTTATGCTGCTGCAGCATTCTCCATATACACCCCACACAGCCCTGCTGGGGTCCTACCTAGGGCTAAAAGTGGGAGAAGAGAGAGAAACAGAATGATGAGGGAATTAGGGACAGGGGGCTATGCCCCAGTGAGGCACTTGGCAACTGGAGTAAATGGGGGCATTTAAACCCCAAAGGTGGAAGGGAACAGGTTAAGATGGGAAGAAAGCCCATGCAGCTGAGCAGCTGCATGGGATGGGTGCAGGACATGGTGGTAGTTTATTCTCAGGGAATCTGTTGCTCTCTCCTTTTTTCCTTCAACCCTTGCTCTTACATAGGGAGGATGAAGGAGGGAATTTGCTGTCAGCCTCAAGGTTCACTAAGAGGTTCATAACTCATCCCTCAGTCTCACCGAGGGAAGCCTTACCCAGAGACAGCAGATGTTGCTAACTGCTGTGGACATCATAATACAAGATCATTCCTTTGCAAGCTTCACTGTTGGAGCCAGGAGCTTGCAGTGACTAGGGCAGATATTTCAGGTTCAGGTTCTTGGGCAGCTATAGAAAACCCTGAGACCGGGAGAAAAGATCTCCAGAAGTCTCCTTAAATATGTTTCCTGCATTTTATATCAGAATTTTCAAGGTGTCAGGGTAAGCCACCTGCCTTTGTCCTCTAGGTCACTTGCGTTCCTCTCTTCCTTCCCATACAGCCTCAGGCAGGGAAGCCCCCATTTTGCAGAAATTTTCCCAGGGCTCATCTTTCTGCACATGACTTTTCACCTTTTGCCTCCCACAGATGAATTCAAGGAGCCAGCTGAGGAACAGCCTCCTTGGGGTGAGGGGGGGGAGGGGGGTCAGGGTGTGCAAAACTGGGACCAGAGCCATAAGAGGCACCCTGAGACATGAAACATGCCTGCCTGCTCACCTGGGAGTGGCTCTGTTTTACGTGCACGAAAGCTAATGCTGCTAGAAAGCCTCCTGAGCACACTGAGTGGCTGGTCAAGGGGTGGCATTATGTGTCCTGGGCACATCCCAAAGCCCTCGCAGCTGTCCCCTGTAATGAATGTGCTACACTACAGCCAGTACAGCTGATAATGAATAGAGGGGTAGCCAAGGTTAACCACTTACATCTCCTGTTTGCAATGCCCCCCTTTTCTCTGCTGCTTTGTTCTCTGTGCTAAGAGAAGCTCACTTAAGAGGGCTGTAGCTGGTGATACACCCCTGCTGCCCAGATCCAGTAGGAGGTGGCCCTGGGCTGGGCTGTTAGGGAATATCTGGCTCACAGGAGATGCTCCATGTGACTGGACCAAGAAGGCACAGCTTCTGAGGCAGGGACAGGCAGAACCAGAATGAGTGCCCAGAGAGGTCCCCATGGTCCCAGCTAGCTCCTGCTTCTGACACCCATTGATCCACCCCAAAACCTCTTCCTGGAAGGCTGATATGTGGCCAGCAGCAGACACCACTACTGCAGCTCACCCTTCATGCTCTGAAGTTTCCAGGAGCTGTGTGGGGACAGAGGTGGCCCTGCAGGTCCCTTAGGGGCTCAGGTACTGGGGACTAACATCTACTATGTCCCAATAACCCAGATACAGCTGCATCCCCTCCCCCTGCCTTCCCATCCTTTGTCTGGCAAGAGAGAGGGAGAGCTGCAAACAGTGCTCACCACAAACCAGCTTCCAGCAAGGAAAAGCTATTTAACTCCCATGACACATGGATGGCCTCGCTGCAACTCTCCTCTGGTGTAGCACAAGGTTGTCCCTCTGCAACTGGAGGCAGTGATCCTCACACACATCTCACCCCAGCCCCTTCCACCCAGGCAGTCCTGGACCCACAGTCCAACTCCCTGTAGACATGCAACAGGGAGGAGGTATGGGTTCAAAACCTGAAGGTGGCTGGCAGAAGCAGGCCCTCAAAGGGTAATGCCAGGTTCCTAGGAAAGAAAGCGAGCAGCTGCTCCAGTAGTACAGCCTCCCTGGAGCTCGTGGGCATCAGGACCTGCTTCTTGCTTCAGATCTGCAGAGGTGCTGCACTGAGCATCTCTCCACTGAAAAAATATCTTTCCCTCCTCAGTTTCCATGATGACCCCAGGACATTTCTTTCAGCTGTGCAGGGCAATGGCTGAGCCCTGCTGGATGTACTGCCTGACCTCAGAGTACAGAACAAAACCATTCTTCTTACCAGATCTTTTTGCCTGGCTTGAAGATCATCCCAATCCTCTGGGCTGCCGCAGCCTCGCTGACAGCAACCTTTCTTCCCCTCAGCACTCTGCAAAGGGCTTGGGCAAGAGCCTGGCTGCAGTGAAATCTAGGGCAGCGTGTGCCGAAGCCTCTCTGGAGATGCAGAAGCTGGAGGTAAAGGAGCTGGGCACATCCCCAGCCCAGTCACCACAGCCCCAGCCATGCCCTTGTTGCTGCTCTCCAGCCATACAATCCTTGCCCCGTGTCCCAGCTCACCCCCTGGGTGGCACAGCTGTATCACAAGGCAAGAGGATGCTGAGCACCCCTGAACCAGGGTACCCACACCCCCACAGTTGCCTGTGCCCCTCCCCGCATGCCTGCTGGCTCCTGTGCAGATGCCCAAGGAGAGGCATAGGACATCCCCACTGCCCGTCACTGGCAAGGGACAAGCCAGGTGCCGAGGAGTTTGTGGACACTCCCCAGCTGCATTATCCGTTCCTTTCAAAGCAGTGCCTGACATAGCTACTACCCATCAGCACCACAACCAGCCCTGCTCCTTCTCCTTCATACAAGACTGCTGCCACGAAAAGGAAAAAAAACAGAGGAAAGACAAGCCAGGACCGATTTCCCCCACTGCCCTCCGGGGTTATCCCTCCCCCATGCCCAGAGCTGGGCAGCGTGGGCATGGCGGAGGATGCCTGCGCAAAAAGCCCCAGCGGTGTCCCTCTGGCGTTGCCCAGCCCTGCCAAGCCCGGAGCATCCTACCTTTGAACATGAAGCTTCCTTTGTCTCCGAATCCTCTCCCAAGGGGATGGGTCTCCCCCCACTTTTCTAGCCTGACGCTGATGAAGCAGCACGGTGGGCTACAAGGCTCCACTTGCGTTTACCTTTGTCTTCCCTGTGTCCTCTTCTCCCCCCTCTCTCCTTCCCTTCCTTCTCCAGTGGCTATTTCAGCAGAGCGGGGATGCTGGTGCTGCTCCTGCTGCCATCGTCATGTGACCTGAATATTAAACATCTCCGCAAAATCTCCCCTCGCGCACCCTCCCCCGGCTCCATCCCAGGCCCCCGCCAGCCTCTCTGACTTGCGGGGGGAGCATGGCCTCGGGGTTGGAGGGGCCGCTGCCGATGGGGCCCCCATATCCTGGAGGGACCCTCATTGCACATCCACACCCCACAGGCCTTTTCTTGCCCTTTTCCCTTTCAATTCCACAGCCTTTTCAGCATCTCTGCTTGTTTAGGGAGGGGCATATTTAACCCTTCACAGCTTAGTTCCGGCGAGGCTGAGAAAGGGTACTCTTTGACCCTAGGTATTTCTTGGGATCAGGAGATGGCAAAATCTCCTTCTGCTTTCCCAGAGGGAGGAAATTGGAAATGTTTTGGTTCATCGAAAGCGATTTGCCCTTCAGCTTTGCCTGCGGAGGTGTGAGAAACCTTTTCTCTTCCAGCACCATGATTCCTGGCTGTCAGCCCAAGGCGCAGAGGCAAGAGCCAGCGCTGTGCCCTCTGCGTTCATGTGTGTGTGTGTGTGCCTGCGTGTGGCGAGCAGGGACAGGTGCTTCCATTTGGACCATATTGGGGTACACAGGTCACATCCCCGTGTGCTCTGGAAGGCACCTCCATGTGTCCTATGGATGTGCCCGTGCCCCGAGAGACGAGTGGATGCCACTGGCTGCTTGCATCTTTGGATGAGGATGCCCTTTCCCTGCTTTGCATTTTGTTCACCTACATTTGTGAGCCCTGGCCCCAACAGGCACTGTGTCCCTGTCATGCTGTGCTGGGGCACCAACATCTGGGAATGCTCTGACCCTCCAGTCAGTGGAATGACAGGAGCACCATGTGTTCCTCCACCACAAGACAATCTCCCTGGGTGGGGGCCAGGCTGTAGGATACCTGGCAGTCTTGGCAATGGTTTGGGGTTCCTCTTTTTGCAGTGCTCTGGGACAAAAGGAAAACTGCACCCACTGCAGGTTACAGGAACATTTAGAAGTAATTGTCAGCAGTTACCCGGAGCTAGGCTGAGCAGTGGACAGGCTGGTTTCCGACAGACAGACTGACAGGCAGGCATTCTGGCACCCAGAAAATCTCCTGATGCGGTGACCAGAGTTGCCTGTCTCCCTGCTGGGTGCCAGGCTCATAAACACGCGGGCTGTCCTCCCACCAGATGTTGCCCACCCAAGATTTTGGTGTGGTCAAAAGGAAATCACTCCAAGGGGAGGAAGCCCCCATCCTCCCTGTCATTACCCTACCTCTCCTGAAGGGTCCTGCCCATGCTGGGCACCATGTCATCACCAAGAGACCCCTTGGTGCCTCCCTCCCCCTGCCCAGCCCGTCAGCGGAGACCCACCGGAGCGTAGTGGGGCGCAGGACACCCCCATCTTCGCCACCGGGGTGGCCTCTGTCCCCTCAGAGCTGCCGTGTCGCTGGGGTCCCTCGGCCGCCACGGGCCGGGGCCGAGGAGGGATTGGGGTGACAGGGGCCGGGCCCCGCAGCCGCTCCCAAGGGAGCCCCCCGCCAGCCCGGCGCAGGGTGACCGAGAGGCAGCTCCGCTTCGTGGAGACAGCGACACCGAGGGGGCTGTCCCGCCGCCGTGAGGGGCCCGCGGTGCGGCTGGGGCCGCTGGGGCTCCCCGGGGCCGACAGGCAGCTGCGATGAAGGGCGATGTCCTCCTCCATGGCTGTCGGCAGCGGGCTGGAAGCAGAGGTGCGAGGGCAGGGGGCTGGGGGTGCCAGGCTATCCCTGCTGTCAGGGCTGTGGTGTCTCGGGGTGCAGAGCTCCCTGGGGCTGCTGTCATTCACATGCTTAGGCTCCCACCTCCAGCCCTGTCCGGCCAGCCCGCCTCCAGCTGGGACAATGGGGCCCTTGTGGCCTGCATGGCTCGCTCCCACGCTGGGTGCCATGGCCACTCCTGCCCCTGCCCAGCACCTTCCTGACCCCTGCCACCAGCAGCCCCACAGCATGGGCAGCTCCACAGCATGACCCCCTGCCTTGCTCCCATGGCACAAGGTAGAGGAGTGATGCAGACCTGACAGGTCAGGCCTGTGCTGCCTGCTACCAAGGACACTGGGTGTGATTTAAAAAAAAAAAAAAAATTGAATTTTTGAAATTCTTTCCCTTCCTCTCTTAGTTCTTTTTCCCTCAAATGGCATATTCCACTGCAACAATTTATATTCCACTGCACAAGTTCAATGGTCACTTGTTGGGTGTTCATCCAAGTTGATGCTTCATTCTCTGATTCTGATTTTCTTTTTCTTCTTCATTATCATAATTATGATGATTATTGCTTAATTTTGCCAACTTTGTGGCATTTTCAGGGTCAAGAGAGATTCTGCTTGCCACTCTAAACCTTCCTCACTTCCTAAGAGAGTTTAAAGGGCAAGACGATAAACAAGGAGGGAAGGACAAAGGTGCTTAGGTGGGATGGGATGAGAATATGAATGGTTTGGTGGGCAAGTGGGAGCAAAGGGAAGGCGAGACAGCCACCCACAGCATGGCAGAGACAACAGTTGCATGACTTCAGGTGACTAGGCCTGAGGGAAGTGGAAGAGGAATCACCATCCAGTGACCCATATCAAGCCATTGGGAATACTGGTGGAAGGCAGAGCTCGGGACAGTGTGAGTTCTCTGCTTCCTTAAGGGCAAAGAAACAGAAGAATGAAAACATGAAAAAAACCCCAACCTGATACTGTGTAGTGTTTCCAGCACTAAGTATCTTCTCTGATTTTTATGCAGTTTAATTCAGTATCTGTGACTATTTCCTTCTCCCTTGAGGTCTTTCTGGCTGCACAGATCCCACAGAGGAGAAACAATCTCAGTTTTCAGGGAGTGTTTGCCTTTGGCTTAATTATTCCAGGATAGCCCGGCAGTGTTTCTGGCCCAGGAGCCAGGCTGATGGAGATCTACCTTGTTGGAAAGGAAACCTCACTGCAGACTGCTCTTTGCTGCCTGCCCAGAGCTAGAGGGAGGCAGCTCCCAGGGGATCAACAGGAAAATAAAGCATCGACCATGCAGTTTGTCACGCACTTCCACTGGGGAAGCTTTTGACACTGCTGACAATAAAGTCTTAATGCTGATTGTGGCAGGACTAAACAGCATGAAACATAAGCCAGAGGAGATGAACAATTAGTTTCTCTCTAATCCAGCCGTCACCTGGTTGCTGACTTCTTTTGCTCAGTTTCTGCATTGAGTTATGGGCAGAGTGGAGGTCAAAGCAGGCATAACAGCATACAGAGGAGGGGAGAGGGGACCCCTGTGAGTGCAGGCTCCCCATCCCACAGGGATAATTTAACTTCTTCCTGACTGCTCCAAGCCCCTCAGCTCCAGCGGAGAGGTTTTTATGCTACCCTACAGCTCAGCTGTGGTCATTTACAGGGCAACCGCAGCTATCACGGAGTCAAGGTGAGGAAGCAGGTTTCCAAGTCGGTGTTTGGAGATATGGCTGTGATGTGGCAGAGGGTAGGGAATGTGAGCCATGTGGGTGAGGGTGGCGCGTTAGACCATGCAACCCAGCCCCTTGTCATTTCCATTTCACAGCCCCAAGTCACTAAAATGTATCTGTTTCAGACTTCTGCTCTTGGAATCTGCTTGCCAGGGCAAGTATAACTTTGGGCACAGCAGTAATCCCATTCGCTGCATTTCTCTGCTGAGTGAGACTCCCTAGTTAGGGTACTTGCATCATGGTCTCTGTTACTTGGCTGAATGAAATGACTCTTGACTTGTCCTCTGTCTGAAACAGAGCCAGAAAGCTCCTGCCAGTGTGCCTGGTTTTGGCATGCAAAAGAATGGTAATACAATTGCAGTCTGGTAGATGAAATGTCTCAGAAAGACCCAGGATATTTGCAGATGTCCTGATCCATTCCTTAGAGCTAAAAATTAACTTCCATCCCCAGAGAATTACCAACTTTCAGGCTGCACATGTGCTTTGAGACTTTGCTTGCCAGGGCAAGCAAAACTTTGGGCACAGGAATAATCCCACTCACTGCGTTTCCCTGTATAAATCACAGCAGCCCAATGAACTCTCCTTCTTTCTTTGTTAATGCAGGAGAAAACTTGCTGCTCCCAGGTTCACAGGTGAGGCTGAGTGACAAAAGCCAGGAGCTGTGGCAGATTTTCACAGCTGGCCTAAGGAAGCCCTGCTGCTCTAAGGAGCCACTGGGGACTAGAGCACAGAGCCATAAGAATGGAAGGACACTGGGGATGTGGGTTGCCCACATATACTGGCTGGCCCAGGTAGGTGGTGGTACAGGATGCACAGATGTGCACATAGGATGGTGGCACCAGCTACCACACCTGGGATATGCAGGAGTGGGGGACGCAGGATCCCTCTGTGTCCAAAGCATTCACAGTTAGCACCATTGCACCTACGTGCATGCAAAGGGTGGATGTTGGGGTGGGAGGAGAGGAGACACAACCTCCTGCCACAGGCTCCTTGCTATCTCAAAACTCCCTGTGCACAGCGGGCATTGCACTGGGCTGGCAGGGAGAGAGAGGATGGGAAAATCCCTCTCAGCCGTAGCGTCACAGCCTCATACAGCACTTTGGTGGCTGGTCGTCCCCGTGACAGTGCAGAAAGTCTATAAACATGAGATTTTGTGCCAGACCCACATTATACAGCTTGGGTCCAGAAAGCAAAGGTAGTACAATGGGCCCAGTTAGATGGCAGGCTCAATCTTCCTTCTCAGAGACATGCAGGAAAAATGGGCTGAGGGATGCTTCACAGCTTTTGTTGGGAAACAGTTAAGGAAGAGCCTATCCAAGCTGTAGGGCTCTGCGGTGCAGGGGACTGAACAAGTGCAAGTTGCTTTGCAGACTACCCCATCTCCCTCCATGACAGAAGAGCTGAAGGTCAGGCAGATCAGGAGCAGCTCATGTGGTAAGTCTGGCAGCACCCCTTTATGGAGAGCTGCAGAACTTTCTCAGCTTGACACGGGACTTGAACAAACCTCTTTAATAAAGACCTTTAATTTGAATGTGGTGCATCTGGAATGGATAGATGGATGGATGGATGGATGGATGGATGGATGGATGGATGTTCTCCATCTCCCAAACAGACACCGAAGGGGTGTGCATTTAGCAAGGGTAAAGGCATTCAGTCTCTAAGGCTCATTGAGCCCTTGGTCCCTCTGCACAGAGCTTTGGCAAGCTCACCATCCTAGCACCAAGAATGGGTGCTGGGGAGAGCTCAGCTGAACCAACAATTTGTATTGAAACCCCATTTATTTTCCCCAAAATACCCCTTGGACTTAGGCTGTGTTAGATTTAACCTAGGGAATAGGAGTACAAGGTTCTGTATCCATTTGCAAAACCTGGTACCTTTCCTACTGAAGGTCCTGTCAAGATGCCAGGCAGCGCAAACTCAGGTGATTAACAAGGAATATTTCATTTGAGTGATTTGTCAGTCTTGGCCATGGGAAGGAGCTGAAGTCTTTGGCTAGCTGAAGAGCTGTGAGCACATGGGAAGCCCCAGCCACACAAACCTTGACTAAGAAGCAAAGTGGCAGAATGGTGAGTGATGAGTATGACACCCAGATCAGTACAGCGCAAAGTGATGACCAGCCCCACTTGGACCAGGGCAGGACTGCCATCCCTGTGAGGCTTGTGGTCTGCTGCCTACTCAGGAGAGATTTGTCTGGCTGTGATGGGCAGCTTGTCAGACCTCAGGCACCCCAAAGGCCAGGTTGTCCCGAATCATCAGTGTCTTCCGAAGGTCTCGCTCCATGATTGGCCTCTGTGTTCGCCACTTATGGGCTTCCTGGAGTCCTGGTTCAAAGTAGTAAATGCAAGCTCCAAAGCCCACCAGGATGAGAATGGAGATCATCAGATACACGGGCACAAACCAATCCAAGAAGTGGGGCATGGCTGCCAGAGAAAAGGAGAGAAAGCTCATGCAGTAGGAGCACCCAAAACACACCTCCACCAAGACTGATCACAAGACATCTGCCTCATCAGCAGTGCCCAGTCCCTCCTCACAGCCCTGCTGCACCTAGTTCATGCTTGGTTGCAGGTGAAGGCACCTCATCCACTGGGAGAGGTCAATGCATTTGGGGTCATTCCTGGGACCCCTGCACAGAGTGTCAGTCCTGCTCCCTCCCCACAGAGAGGGTTGAGCTTGCTTGCCCCCAGCCCTGCTGCCAGTGATTAAAGGTAGGCAGTGGGTAAATAAAGCTGCTTCTCACCTCCTGCTTGAGGGAAAATCTGCTTCCCCTGACACTCCATCACCCCTTTGAATTCCCAGTCTGAGCTGGTCTGGATCAGGACTGAGGCCTCCCTTACTGCACCTCTATTTCATGTCCTGCTTTGCCAGGGCTCAAGGTCCTTGGTTCAGCACCAGTCTGTGAGCAGACCTGAGATCCCTCCACCACATCAGCCACTGTGCAGTGGGGGACACTCACCAGGAGCAGCCGATCTGCCTTGCCAAGAACCCCTGGCCAGCCGGGTGTGAGGTGAGTCCGAAGCAGCGTTGCCCTGGGGAACACAAAACAACACCGCACTGTGGGATTGCTGCTGCCCCAGCACAAAAAATGGGAAAGCAGGAAGGAGCAAACATCTCCTTGCCCAGATGTCAGGGCTGAAGATTTCTGCAGGGGTGGACAAATGGGGTCCCAGCCCCATAACCTGCTGGTGCCCTGGCACACTCTCTCCCCACCATCATGGCCCTGCTGATGCCATGCTTAGGGCATGCACCCTAACTGGGGGCCATTTAAATCTGTAATGGCATCACATTTGAGCCCATCCCTTATCCCCACCCTTTGGGAGGGAGAGAGTAACCCACATTGCAACCCACAAAAGTGCCCAACCTGTTCAGCTCTGCTGCTTGCTCTGCACCAAACTGCCAGCCAAGGTATGGATCATGCAGGGACAGAAAAGGGGCTCAAAAGCATCTCCCACAAAAAGCACAGCTATGACTTTACCAGGCACCAGATCTTCTGAGTTTTGCACTGTGAATGTGCGGCTTGTTAAGGGCTTTGGTGGATTAAACCTGGGACCCTCGTGCTTGGGAAAGCACAGTGGTGCCAGACTCAGGCACAAAAGTGCAGTCCTGAAAGGAGGCTTTCCATAACCCTCACCCCTTGGTGGGAGTGATGAAATGCCCATTGACTTCAGTGGGGACAGAGTTAGGGGAAACCTGCACCCACATCAAACTCCTGCTTTCCCAGATAGATAAAAGCTGTCATGTCTGACTGTCACCCAAGTCATCCCTCTGCAATAACCACATGTCTCCAAATCCCTTGCACAGGGTGGCTTAAGAGGAGGCTGGGGAGAACTCTGAGCATTTCCGTCCTCTTCCCTGGTCCTGGCCCGTAAAGTTGATGCCTTTTCCATACCAGGGGCTGGGCTTTTTTCTTTTTTTTTTTTTTTTTAATACCACAGCCATCAGTTGTTTCCAATGTACCCAGCAGCATTTATCTTCTGGACACCTCTTGTCCCAGGAGGGCCTGTAAGTTTTTTGTCACAGGCTAAGATCTGAAACAAGCTGTAATTCTTATTACCATAAGCAAGAAAATGCAGAAAATGCCTGATTTCCTCCTACTTATTGGCATGGATGTGATCAGGGCACTGCTGCTGCCTCTTCATGGCTGCCTGTGCCTTCCTCAGGTGAGCAACTGCTGAGGAAAGCTCCCAACATAACTTGGATCAACATCACAGAGGTGTTGTGAGGAGCTGTGGAGCTTCTCTTAATGGCACCTTAAGGGACCATGTAAGGAATAAGGCACGAACCCCTTCCACAACAAGAGTTAGGTCTGAACTCTGGGCCAGAAACCCCTCAGCACAGCTTTCCTATATGCTTTGCAAAAGTTGCTGCTTTGTACCCCCTGCACCCCCCCCAGCTGCAGCTGCAGACATCCTGGGGAGCTCAGGCTGCTGCAAACCCCTTTTTCAGAGGTACCTCGGCAGCTGGTGTCTGTCCCTGGCTGGCAACAGCAATGGGCAGGGTTAGGGACACTGTGAAGGTGAGTTCAGTTTGGATGTCCTGGGCTGACAGGAGGAAAGCCAATAACCTTTGGCTTTCCATTTTGTGTGAGTGAAGCTGCCATCCAAAAAGCACTGCAATAAAAAGCAGCCTTACACACTTCCCAATTAATCCTTCCTGCATCACTAGTAGAGCCAGCATTTCCTAGCTTCTCACCAGCAACCTATTCTTCAGTCTACTTGCTATGCAGCCCTACCCTCGTGCTGTGTCCCCACGCTGCTCACCCATCCCCGCCCCCTCAAGGAAGGGTCCTCATCATGGCCAAGCCAAGCGCTGGGTGAGGTGTCAGAGCCCCCCCTCCAGCCTCTGCAGGGCTGGCCTGGAGAAGCAACTTGCTTTTGTCAGATGGGTGAGCAGATTTTTGCTGCAAATACTGAAAAGAGGGAGTTTCATTTAAAGATGTCAGCTTTCTGGAGCAGTTCTGCAGATATTAAATGTGCCTTAACCTTGCTGGGCCAGTTGACCTTATTTTGCAGTGGGACATCCATGTCCCCCCAAAGACATGAAGGAGTCCTTGGTCTTCCATCCAAAAGTGTCTCTCATATAGATAAGCTGTCTGACCCCTTTAAAACCCATGCTACACCTCACTCCAGCCTCTTGCCTTCAATGTCACCCATGGATCCCCTATACCACCTCCCACTGTCCCCAAGGTGCCATGAGTACACTTGTGACAGGAGCCCCAGGGGGCACGTTGCAAGCGGCAGGGCAGAAACTGCTTGGGGGAGGATGGAATCAGCATGCCTGAACACAGGAGAATTTGGGTACAGAACTCTCCCGTGGGGATGGCTGGGAGCGCAACGCGGCTTGCAGCGTTACAAGCCGTGGGCTCACCTCGTAGGAGATTGCCCCAGACCTGGGCACCCTGGGGCAGGCTGCAGCTTGGGACGCAGAGCTGCCGATGACTGGGGACCCAGACATGACCTCGCTCCCATGCACCGCATCCCCAACAAGCGCTGCTACCTGCCCTGACTGACACCTGCCACCTACCTTCTTCCACGGGTGCAGGGCGACGGGATGAGACTGCACTCTCCAGCATCTGCCGGGTCCCAGCCGGGATGAGCCAGGCTCCTTTCCCAGCCAGGCAGTGCCAGGGAGAAGGGACCTCGCGCCAGGAGAGCTGGGCGACAGCGGGAGGCGACAGCGGCGGATGGGAGGGAGGCAAGCAGGATGGGAGGGATGGCAGGAGCAGCCGCGGCGGGCGGGGGAAGGACAGGCAGCCAGCAGCGTGCCTCACTGCCCGCCGGGACTCCTGGGGGCTTCCCGCACCGCCTCCCCGGCAGTGTCAGCCCCGCAGCAGCCTCCCCGGAGCACCCCAACGCCGCCCTTCCCCTCCACACGCAATAACGACTGTCTGCAACCGCCTGCATCCCGCCGCGGGGAGCAGGGGGCATTTTTTAGCAGCGGTCGCTATGGCAACGAGCCTCCCCAGCTCACCCGCACGTGGTACCCGGGTCAGAGCCACGGGGGAGCTGGCCGCGGGATGCTCTCCCTCCTCACGCATCATCCGCAGCCCGGCTGCAGCCCCGGAGGAGCAGAAATGCTGGGGCACACGTGTGTGAGCTCCAGCTGATGGAAATGGATAGAACGTTCAGGCTCCACAGATTTACCGGCGTGTGCAGCCCAGGCACTGGAGGCTAGTGGTTTTTCATCAGTGGGTGGGAGGCAGAGAGAGAGAGAAGGGTGGAAGAGGCAAGGGGGTTAGTACTCCCTTCAGGGCTCTTATGTACAATTAAAACAATCAACGCTTTGACCAAAAGAATTTTGCATCAGGAAAGAGAAAAACAATGCTGTCTGAAGTACTATTCTTGCTTTCTGTGAAATACCTTTTTCCTGAATCCATACCTAGTTCTGTCATTGCTGATGCTGACAAGAGATGCTTATTAAAACATTTTCAGCAGCACAAAAATTGGAACATGCAAACTGGTTTTTTTCATATGGGTTTTTTTGTTGTTTGGTTTGTTTGTTTTTTTTTACAAAGGGAAATTTTCACCATGACCCAGAAATTGTTTAACACAAAAAAGTTTTAGCAAAATCGAACAACTGGCTCCAGCTCAAAGAACTGCTTGCTCTCCTGCCTGTGCTGTCCTGTTCTACCCACTTAGTTTTTGACACTTCAGCCCTGCAGATGTGCCATGGTGGATTATTGTAAAGGTTTTCAGGATTAATAGTATCCACTGAAATGTATGAAGCCCAAATTTGTGTCTGCTACCCTCCAGGAGCTGTGAGATTTGAGATCTTACTTCCCAGTGGGTTGTGTTTCAGGCACAAATGAGTTCATCCTCTCTCCAAGCCAACCTGTGGATGGTAACAGAGCCCATGTATGCTTGCCAGCTCCAAGGGTAATGCACGGTAAGGGTCTGTCACCTGGGCTGTGGCAGAGTTTCATATACCAGTGCAGAGACAAGGCTGTGATGGAGCTGTGGGACCTGAGTGGTATGCTCTGTGATTTCCTCTTTATCCTCTGTTGGTCCTCCTGAGCCTCATTTCTTCTTGATGTAACTTCATAACAGCTTAGAAGCATTGAGTACAGGCCTTGCAAGTCCTCCATACCTAGCAGGATATCTGCATGGAGGATCAGACCCATTAGGTTTAGCTAACTGCTTCTTGGTTTGCCCCTGTAAGGTGGACACTCCAGATGATTGCCAGTGTGGAGCCTGCAATCATGCCTTAATTTTAACCTCAATCAAGTTCAGACATGACATTCACCTTGACCGTCAGCACAGTAATTGCTTCACTAATCCCATTGCAGGGGGCGGAAAACATAAGCCACACAGTTTTGACCATACTGGGAGAGAAACCTGTGGTTTGGAGAGAAAGATTTTTAAAAATAATTTTGGAAGGATATTGTTTATTGCATTCTCAGAGCAAACCTTGAGGGCAGGCAAAGAGAGGGCAAAAGGAAAACCTCTTTCCAAGTGTGCAAAGTGCAAAGAAAATGAGAGGGAGAACAGTGGTTGCTGGCATAAGGTTGGAGACTATAATTTATCCAGGTGACTGGTCAGTGGTGAAGCTGCAGACACTCAATAGAGCCTGCCAGGCCAGGCACCCTCATGCCACAACGTGTAAGCTCCCCCCATTGTTCCAAGCCAACTGTCCCAACTCTCTGTTCTAGGTGACCTCAGGAGGCACATCAAAACCAGTGTGTGTTTGCCAGTCCTCAGCTTGTTCCCAGGTTTAAGCTCGGGCTAAATGCCAGCATGCTGCTCATGCAGCCAAAACCCCAGAACAGCAATAGTTTTGATTCACGAGGTCATTTTTTCCTCTGGCTCACTTCCCTGCCATGCAAACACTGGGAGGACGTGACAAGGAATGGTGATTACGTCTTTCTGCAGTCACCACCACAGCAGTGGGCAAGGTCCCGACATGGCAGCCTCTCTTGCTTCAAGCAGGAATCCCCCCAGATGAGTCTGAAGTACCCTTGGACGCAGCAAGAAAATGACATGGCGCTTTGTGGTGCTGGAGCTGGGACACACTTGAAGACCCTGTGCCTCTGACACAGCTGCTTGCTGCCTGTGACAGGGCTCTCAGGTACTGTCACATCCTTTGGTTTCCAACAAGAGCTGAAGACGTGAGACAGCTCCAGGGACTGATGTGCCAGTACAGCTCAATCTGCATGGAAACACTTCAGCTGCAGTTCAGCTTTCACCTCAGATGAGGCTGCTGTGTGCCACTTCGGTCTTCCAGGCATAAGCTTGTGCATATCCTTCTGCCTGATGCCTTGGGGCCTTCCAGCCCCCTTCACCTGGCTTGGAGGAAGCCTCTGAGTGTCTGTGCACACACTGAGCCCCTCAAAGCCATTCATCCCAGGACACCTGCCTATCACCAAACCTCTGACTCCCTCTTTATCTCTGGGCAACAAATTCACCTGTGTGATGAAGGCGAACATGGGGTCAGGTTTGATGTGAGAGGACCACCCAGCCAGGGCAGAAATCATGAAACCCTTCTCAAAACAAAAGACAAAAACCTTGGCTGGAAAAAAAGGAGATGGTCAGGCAACCTTGGGCACATACTTCCTGCATGTCTGTAAATCACAACATAAACAATGTACTGAGCTCAGCTTAATCCCAGGCCTGGTTAAGTGTTGTTCCAGTCTTTCTTAACAAGTTTTTTTCACTGTTCTTTAGTGTCCTTTAGCCTTTTATCAGCATCTTCTGAGATTACCAGATCCAGGTCGATGCTTGTCTTTAAAGCAACACCAATCTCCCAATATTACTCTCCTGATGTAGGTAGAGGCATGGGAGAAGATGGAGTTTATCAAGTTTGCCTTCCCCAAGGTCTGCAATAGAGGACAAAACTTCAGCAAGGGTCACAGAAATGCTTCCCTGCTCACCTGCTGGAGGTGATGGAGCTGCTGCAGGATGCAAAAGGCACATGAGATACATGGCAGGGCATCAGTCAGGGATAGTCTGGTGGGAAAGCAGACTAACACATGTTCTGGGTGCTACTGCAGCTTCAAAAAAGGAAACTCATTACAGAAGCTTTGCTGAGTTGATCAAAAACTAAGGAAGTGTGTATAGTGAGTTAAATTAAAGAGCAGAACGAAAAATCTGACTTACTTTGGGTCTAAAAATAGCTGTGAAGAGCCTCTGCCAAAGGAAGCAGAAGTTGCCAGCAACATATGTGAAAATGTCATTAATTTCTCTAATAATTTGCACTTGCTGCAAATTGTACAATTTTTGTCTATTAGAGAGAGAACAAGTGCAATCAAATACACAGGAGTTCTATCTCACAGGCTTCCCGGGAGGGACAGTGAGAGGTCAGCCTGGAGCCAGTAATGCATGAGCGGGTGACATCTCACAGAACTCATACTGAATGGGGCTGTCAGGAGGTGGGAGGAGTCGCTGGGACAACCGGGACCATGCTGGTGTCAGTGCTCCTCTCAAGACCATCTCCAAAGCCTGTCTCCTTTGCTCCTCTGGCTCCTCAGGGAGAACCAAGAGAGAAACGAGAGAGAAAATATCTTGAGATGCAGCCACTGGATGAATCATACAGCAAATTGGCCATGGATACATGAGGACAAGTTGTGCTTCTTAACATTTTTTGTACTGGCTGGTGCGGTCCTGCTGCAGGAGCAGCTGCCCCATTCCAAGGGAGCACTGGTGATGGTCAAGCCAAGTCTTGCTGATGTCAACTGTGTCTTTTGGCAGCATCATGTTGGCTGCAATAAAGTTCTACCCATTTGTGGAATGGTTTGTGCTACCAGAGCAATGTACAATGGCCCACAGAGTAAAATCAGGAGCTCTCTCCTTCCATATCATGCCCTGCTCTTGTCCCTTCTGCTTACGCTCTGGGTCAGTGCACTGACACCCATCTCGGCTCTCCTGCACCACTCAGAAGCACAGATCAACTCATTACTCCCACTTTGCAAACTGGAAATGGGGCAGCAAGAGGTGAAACAATCTGACAGTCACAAAGGGATATGTAAAATACACCCTGGCCTCCAACACCAACCACATCTCTCCCCTCCTTTCCTTGCCAACCTACAGATCTAGGCAAGAGCTGCAAGCATATTGCCAACCTGAGTCT
This sequence comes from Nicator chloris, assembly GCA_013400495.1. Taxonomy (NCBI): domain Eukaryota; kingdom Metazoa; phylum Chordata; class Aves; order Passeriformes; family Pycnonotidae; genus Nicator; species Nicator chloris. The sequence continues at coordinate 119,848 of WAAE01017149.1, forward strand.
CTACTTCCTTACAACGTCCTCTACCATCAAAATTAATTTTCTAACAGTGGGGTGAGTGGTAGCTCATCTGGATCCACTGAATGTCAACAGACACCAGCGTGGTGAGAAGACAGAAGCCTGCAGCAGGGCACAGCAAGCATGTCCCTGATCAGACACTAAAGCCACCTAGGTCCTTCAGTGGGGCCAGAGAGCAGGCAACAGGGGGCAGAAAGAGAACAAACACCTTTTAGGTGGGTGCCGGAAATTTTAACATATTTCCACACTTTCAGCAGCCCAAAAGGAACATTTTTCTATTTGCTCTCTACATCCCCCCAGCCTGGGATCTGGCTCTTATTTATTGCATCTGCTTGTCTCCCATCTTTAGGACACATCTGCCCTGAATTTGTCCTCCCTTCCCCCCACCAAACTCAAAAACAGCCAGAAATATCTTGTAATCTCTTCTGCTTCACCTGTAATTTGTCTCATGCTGGCAACGAGGGAAAACGTCTGCCTTTGTCAAGATCAAAAATGCCACAGTGGCCATGTGATGTCAGCTTTCATTAACCCTGTCTCTCACCCCTTTGCCTTCCCTCTCCAGACTGTTGCAGAGGAGCAGATGTGTCTTCATTCTCCTGCAGCCTTCTTTCTCCCCTGGCACATCTCTTGCCATTTGGAGGTACCCTGGTTGAAAGGGCAGGTAGAGCCAGCACCAGCAGGCAGCCGAATGGGTTCTGGACCCTCTTCCACACTAAGGTGGAGCCAAACTCAGGCAAAGATCGGGAGATGCAGCAAGGTGGACCACAGGCCACTGAGGTACTCTGGACCCTCTGAGGTTTTACATAACTGCATGTCATCCTCCTGCTCTGACCTCAGAATGAGAAAAACTGACTCTATCTCTGTTACTGCAGTGCTTCTGCCCAGACCCCTTCCTACTTATATTACAAGCAGGGGAGCACTGGGCCGGGGAGAGGCTGACCAGATTGGGGGGTGAGAGGGAAGGCACCCAGGAAGGGGCAGGATGGAGGTGGAGCCTGCTGGAGCTGCTGCAAAACCTCACACAGAATAATTCAGTGTGCAAAGCCAGTTGCTACTGCCACACAGTGTTAGGGAAATTCCCTTCCCTAGCTATGTTATCAAGCAGTCTTTATAGTATGAAAGTGTATTAACTATGTTAACATTTTTCCCTCATACTTGGTACTGGTGAGGCCACAGCTCAAATCCTGTCTTCAGTTTTGGGGCCCTCACTACTAAGAAGACATTGGGGTGCTGGAGCATGTCCATAGAAGGGCAGAGAAGGAGCTGATGAAGTGTCCAGAGCACAAGTGTTATGAAGAACAGCTGAGGGAGCTGGGGTTGTTTAGCCTGGAAAAAATGAAGTGCAGAGGAGACCTTATTGCTCTCTACAGCTCCCTTGAAGGGAGGCTGTAGCCAGGTGGGGGTTGGTCTCTATTCCCAGGTAACAAGCAGTAGGATAAAAGGGAACAGCCTCAAGTTTCTCCAGGAGTGGTTTCCACTGGATATTAGGAAACATTTCTTCACTGAAAGAGTGGTCGGGAAGTGGAACAGGCTGCCCAGGCCTGTGTTGGAGTTACCATCTCTGAAGTGTTTGAAAAGGTGTGGCAAATGGGGACATGGTTGTTTTGAACATGGTAGTGTTGGGTTAATGGTTGGACCCGATGATCTTAGAGGTCTTTTCAATCAAACAATTCTATGATTCTATGTATTAGTTCACATTATAAACTGCAATGTAATGAGGCAGTGGAATTTTACTGAAGCCTTTGCTATTGTTCAGTCTTGAGTAAACAAACGGGCAACAGCTCATGGCAAGCACATGGGAGCAGCACAGCCCTGGAAATAAGGGCTCTGCTTCCCAAAAGCTAATGGCTGTTCATGATCCCCCTGCACAGCCAAGACAAGGCCAGTGTCCTCCCCTCAGCATCCCTCCAGTATTGCCTGTGGGTGCCTCAGGCCCAAGTAATCCCTGGGATATCTGGATGCCACAGGAATAGTGCTGCTTTGCAGGCTTTTATGGTGATGGGCTGTCCTTGGTGGTCTGTCACACCGTGTGGTACATTTGTGCTCAGAAGGCCCCACGCTGTAACCCTGCATCACTGCTGTCCACAACTTCCTCGTGAGGGAAAGTGCAGGGGCAGGCACTGGTCTCTCTGGCAACCAGTGAAAAGACCCAGGATAATGACCTGAAGCAGTGTTAGGGGAGATTTAGGTTGGATATTAGAAAAAGTTTCTTCACCCAGACAGTGGTTAGGCACAGCAACAGGCTCCCCAGGGAAGTGGGCACAGCAACAGGCTCCCCAGGGAAATGGTCACAGCACTAATCCTGACAGAGTTCAAGAAGCGTTTGGTCTACGCTGTCAGGCACATGGTGTGACCCTTGGGGCTCCTGGGGCCGTGGTGTGACTCCTGTGCAGGGCCAGCAGCTGGGCGCGACGATCCCTGTGGGTCCTTCCAAGCCGCGATAGCCCGTGGGGCGATGGCTGCCAGCCCCACAGCGCCCCCTGCCGCCCGCCGGTAACCGCGCCCGAGCCGCCAGCCCCGCCCCGCNGCCGCTCGACGTCGGCGCAAGGCGGAGCGCGGCTGCCGTTTGAATTCCGGCGGGCTGGCGGCGCCGTCTCCCGCGGGGATGGCGGTGCTGCGGCCCTTGGACAAGCTCCCGACGCTCAACTCCGGCGTCCTCCTGGTACGTCCGGCGGTGGCGCCGCTCCGCAGCCCGCCCTAGCCGTCCCTTCTTCCCTTTCCCCGGCCCGGCCTCGCTGTGGGCGCCCGTCTGTCCCGTACCCTCCGCCGTGTCGGGCCTTGCCTGCGCGCCGGGCCGGTCCTGCGCGGGGGTTGGCTGTCCGGGGGCGATATGCAAACATGCGGCCGGGCGGGGCCTGTGGCTGACCGCGCTCTCGCCTCTACCCGCAGCTCGTGGGCTCAGACGAGGGGCTCCAGCAGAAGCTGGCGGAGGCGATGCTCCAGGAGAAGAAGGACTTCAACATCAGCATGTGAGTGGTGGGGAGCGGGATGCGCCGCCTGCGGCCCCGGGCCCGTGTGGGGCCCGCTGCCACCTGGTCCAAGAGGTGCTAACCAGCGGCTATGACGCGAATTCGCGGAAAGCTTCCACTTCAGATTCCTGATGCACCGAAATTGGTTAAAAACGCAGGTTCCGTCCCCGTGCCAGGAGTCGGAGCTGTAGAGAACACGGTTCAGAGAGAGATTTCGCTCTTGCGAACGCTAGAGAGCACCACAGCCCAGATGTGACCGCATCTCCAGCGGGCAAACCCCTCTGTCCTCAGGGCAGGCAGTTGGGGCATGTTTGGAAACGGCGTGGGGGGGAAGCATTTCCAATGTTCATGTTCACCGTGCACCTACCCTTGCTTTTTGCATGTTGCACAGATATTTGATTACTAAATTGGAAAGGTGTGAGAGCAACACATTTTTTTCCCATGCCTGAGAGAAATTAAACATCCTGGGACAAAATGGGACAGGTACAATGCTTGCAAGTACTTGTAGGTGAACAAGTGTTTCTGAAAGATGTCTGTTGCTTTGGATGCTCTCTGTAGCTATTTCCTGGTTTATAGGCACATACGTGCTTTTCCTCCTCAAGCTCTTAAGATGCACTGGGAATTTCAGCTTTAGCCGCATGACATGTCCTGTCTTAAAAGCTTGATTAACTAACTTTTTATGATAAAATGTCCTTGACAGCTCTCTTGCCAAGATCAAATAAGTTTAGTCAGCTCTTCAGAAGGTGTTTGTGTTATTTTGCTGGTGTAATCCATGGCTATGCAGTAAAAGCCACCCGAGCTAATGTTCTGCTGGCTAATTAGAGTGACTGTAGTGCTCTGATTGTGGCATCTTGGATGTCTGTGCTAAATAATAGTAAATGAATTACCCCATTTTCTATGTGAAACCTGCAGCCTCTGCTGAGCTGTGGAGTGCCATAACTAGATGGCTGCTGGTACTACAGCTGGGTAACTGCCCAAAGGCACAGAATCGTGTGCTCATGCTATAGAGCAAGATACATCCCTGTGTAAATATTGCTAGGAAAGCAAAGGCCGTGGGGCTTTTCCCCCCACTGTGTTACTTTGAGATTATACACATTACAAACAAATATGGTATCTAATCTGACAGGTCTACCTCTCAGGTACAGCTATTGGGTGAAGAATTACAGGGCTTGGGTTTTTTGTGTCTCTTATTGCTGAGGAGGGGGTGGGGGAAGGCTTCTGCTGTTCATATCTGGAGACTGCTGACATCATCTAGTCATGTTGGTTTAAATATAGCAGAATTTCAAATAATGCAGTGCTTTTCTGGGTCGCTTTTTTCTTCCCCCCAGACAATGAGATCTGATACTTTCATCAAAGAGTCTCCCTAAATTTCACCTTAAATTAATAAGCTGGTTTGTGTTGCAGTATGCCTTTCAAGCTCACTTTGCTCATCTCTTGTGTTAGTTTCTGAATGTTTTTGTTAAATCATATCTTCCATAAATGGAAGAAACAAAGCACCTTTATTTGAAGACTAGCAAACAAAACTACAAACTACATAGGATTAATAGAAGGGAATGTGTACCATGGTCTGTGGCTGCTGGAGAAAACTGTTAAGTCCTTGAGACTGAATTGCTATAAGTAATATTCCCCAAGAAGAGGAGAATCAGTGTTTCTTCCTTGGCCTCCAGAGACAAAGTGGATTGTGAGAGTGACTGAAGTTCTGGGATGTTTGTCCAGTTTAAATTAAGGTGATCTTCCAAAAATGTGGTGCTGATAATGTTCTTCCCTGTGGAAGATCCAGTTATGTACTGCTGAAACCTTTTTTGGTTGAGTTTTTGGTTGGTTGGTTTGCTTGTTTTTTGTTGTTGTTAGTTGTTTGTGGTTGTTTGTCTTTTTTAGTGGGAAGAGATGCAAAAATCCCCACCCTGTAGTTCTTCCAACAGCTCTAATTAGCAGTGGTGGTACCATGTAGAAGGATGCCTAAACTAACCTAGTAGCTCCTGACATAGTGAAAGGGTTAAAAGGGGGCATAATGATATAATAGAAGCTCTTTTTGAGTTATAACTTCATCTATAAAGCTGTACTAGTGACAAATTTGTGGTTTAAGGTTCTTCTGTACCTGGAAAGGTCGCCTCTCCTGTGTGAGCATATGAGCAGTATCTCTTGAATGTGACAGAAAAGCACTGATGCATTTTAACTGAAACTTGGCAGCAAAATATTCCAGTAAAGAATTGGGGTTCGCTTTGTTAGAAAGGACTCTTTGTAACAATTAAATGAAATGACTTGCCATAGCGATCTGCATAGAGAAAATGTTTCTGTGAGTCTTGTTATGCTCTAATAAGCGTCCCATTATAACCAGCCTTGTCTAGCAATTACCATTGTGCCTGTCAGCAACTATGAGTGGGCCTAAGATATGAGAGTAAAACTTAAACAATCACAATGACTCTTCAATGCCCACGTATTTAGTAATTAGCAGGCTTCCTGGTAACTTGCTACAGGGTGAAGTGCAGTGGTTATGAGATTATGGATAAGTGGATACTGTCTTGCCAATCTATTTGGTTAAACTGGCAAATTTGTTATCTTTCAGTCACCTTGCTAGATCCCTCCCCTTACCTTCAGAGAGGGATCATCTTCGCCCCAGGATTGATCTGGTTGTGTTTATGATCGACATCAAGAGCAAGTACAGGTAAAAGAAGGGCAAAAAGATGAGAGGGGGGACTAATATTCTTTCTTGGTTTGATGGCTAAATCTACATTTTTACTGTGTTGGAATTGCTGAATAGGGGTTTCAAACCAGATACTTGCTGTGGTGGAAGAAATCAGTAATATATACAGCGGCTTTCTGGCCTCCAGCAGTGGATTAGGACTGAACTGCTCTGTCCAATAACATGCCTGTTGTGCACTAAGTTGCCATAGCAGAGAAGGCAGAATTTATTTCTAGGTCTGGATATGTGACAATACGAACTGAGCTTTGGAAAGATGCTGTCCGTAGAATTAGATGGAAGTGTTGGTGGTGCTGTGAAGTTCTATAATATGCAGAAGTCTGATGTGCGCTGGGCAGTGCTGCCCAATAACCAGCAAGTGGCTGTGTCCGAGTCCTCAGTTCACTGCTACTCCTGGTCAAGTGGGATCAGCACTAGGGATGTCTCTAGGTAAAAGAGAAATGTCTGCAGGGATTGATCCCTATTCCATCATCTTGTGCTCGCCTTTGTAGAAATGATACTTGTTTCCCCAGGCCACAAGTAAAGACTTGCTAAGGCACTGAAGTCAGCATTTTATTACTTACTTAACTTGTGACTGATTATCCTGGGCTCTCATTTACCAAAAATGACAGGCCCAGCTGCATACTTACAGCACAGATGGTGCTGCAGAAATGTGTGGGCAAGTGCTTCCTGAAAGAGCCGAAGTGGTGCTGAAGTTTCATTGGATATTAATGAATTCAGATGCTTAGTGTCTGTAAATCATGGAGGACACTGTTCAAACTAAATCTAACTGTTGAGTCTTGTGTAGAAAGGATATGTTATGGGTTATTAAACAGCTGTGGGTATTACAGAGGTCTCTGATGTCATGCTTTTAGCATAAAGCAGAACTTTGCGAGCTCACAAATCAGCAGATGTTAACATCATTGGTTTTCTAATTGTGCTTCTGAAAATTATTCCTGTTGTCCTTATGCTGCACTGGTTTAACCTCCCTGTCCAACTGGATTGTCTGTACTTTTCTGACAGCTTGAAGAATGTTGAAACTTCCCTAACTCATGTGGATGCCAGCTTCTTCCTGGGGAAAGTGTGCTTTCTTGTGACTGGGGGTACGTATGGCACCTCTTCCTCCTCTTCAAGCAGTACAGCTCACTGTTGGCTTTCTTAAAACAGGTGTCATGGTTTGACATGGTGTGCCAAACATTCTCCACCAATCCTCTTAGGTTAATCCTTTTTTTCTATCTGTGAGAGCATGACTAGAAACAAAAGCAAAGCAATCTCAACGTATGAATTACAAAGATAGATTTGTTCACACACACCCAAAGAAAAGGAAAAAAAAAAAAGTCAAAAAAAGAAAGCACTTTTTCCTTCCTTCCCTAAACAACATTCTAAATACAATCCAAACATCCATGTCCAGTGTCCCACCCCCCCTGCAGCCTGCCCGAATGCCGCACGGGTCTTCTCTCAGTCTTTGGGAATGTTTCAAAATGCTTATCCAGCATTCAGTGAAAATTCACTTAGTCCACACTGCTGCCAGATAAAGCACACCCAAAACCACCAAGGAAAAAATAGTCCACTTTCCCATGAAGTCTTCATTCTTCATCTTCTGTCTCTCAGCAATCTCATTGAAGGAGGAGAAAAGGGTTAATAACTTGTTTTCAGTTCGCAGCTTCGCAATGATGTCACATGCTGCGGGGGCTGAGGACCAGGGGCCCGGCCTCCCCTCACCCTGCTCCCGCCGTGCCGTGGCCCCACGGCTGCCGTTCCCGGCCCGGCGCCCATGGCCGCTGCCCCCTTGCGGCAGCCCCGCTACTGCTGGCTGCTGCTGCCATCCGGCCCAGCTCAGCTGCCCATCGCGGTCCGGCCCACCTTCCCACGGGCCCAGCGGCTCTCCCATCACCGCCGCGGCTCAAAACGGAGCGGCTCCGCCACCCCTTGCGGCCCGGCCCACCCTCCCGCGGGCCCGGCACCTCTCCCGCCGGCGCCACGGCTCAAAACGGAGCAGCTCCGCCACGGCTGGAGCCACCCACCTCCCTTCCCTTTCTTCCTCCCCCTCCCCACCCCTGCTAAGCAGCGGAGGGGGAGGGGGAAGAAAAAAGGAGCCCTCTGCCTTCTCCGCCCGCCCCAGGCCACCCCATGGCCTCCGCTGCAGGGTGGCCCTGGGCTGTTACCTGCTGGCCAGCAGGAAGGCATAAGGGGCAGAGCTTCCCACAAGCTCTGATATATCCCTGCCTGTGTCTGTTTTCACTCAGACGTAATTTCCTGCTTTTCAAACCATTACAACAGGGTACTGACTTAACTTGAAACAATCTAAAGGAAACCAGTGGCTTTGTTGAAACTTTGTTTAAATTATTTCTGAACTCCTCTGCCTTTTTTGTTGTTTTCCTAGATAAAACACGGTTCTCTCATGCTCACTTGCTCTCTCCTTTTTGTTTTTGCCAGTCAGACCTCTATTCTCTATCCCTAATCCCTGAATATGATTTGTGTTATTGATATTATTTTTTTGTGTGTGTGGCACTGTAGAAGTCTGTTCTATCTGCTCTTGCAGATCTATCTTAATGATAATCTTAATGAGCAGTAAGAAGTATATGATACTGTGGTAATAAAGTGAATCTAAATGGATGAGCTACAAAACTATGAAGTATAGTTTTAATACAAGACTGGTATCCCTGCTATGTACTGTCTGCCCCTGTTGTGCCTCTAATCCTTCTGTCTCCCAGTGCTGTCCTGTGTACCCTCCCTGCTTCAGCTCTCAGCAACTGGAGGGACCAGACTGTACTGTTCTGTGTTGTAACATAGATGCTGTCCCTGGAGTTTTGGGGTCAGGAGGCCTAATTCTGAGGTAGAGAAGGAGTCTTAGCATTGTCTTGTGTTATGGCTGTCTTGATGAAGTGAGTTCCTGGGAGACCAGACCACTCTGTGATACCATATGAGCCAGGAGGACTTTTGGTAAGTGAGTGGAAGACTCTGCCCCGCTGATGGTGTGCTGATCCCTTATGCGGAATGTTAACGTTACATGAAGAGTGATGTGGTACTATCCTGCTGTTAGTATTATGAAAGACTTCTGTGCTAATTCCATTTCAAAACTTGTACCATTCTGTTTGCCCTGCTTACTGTTGCCTTATCTTCTATTATGCTCTCAAAATTAGCTCTGGATTGTTCTGTGGATGTGGAATTTCCTAAAACTTTTCTTCACTGATTGCTGATTATGAGACTTTTAATGTGGGAAAATGTTTCTTTAGTTGGCAGGGTGAATGCTTGCAGCATTGATACAAATGCCGTCTGTAAATTAGGAGAAGCCTACTGCAGTCCTGTGCTATTCTGTGAGCTGGAGGTAAGGTGCTTATTTGACATCTCAAGGGATTTCTGAATTCCACTGCTCTGTGATTGTTAGAAACATTATATTAGCAATAAATACATGTAACAATAAATACATATGCTACTGGATTTCATAAGTGTCAGACCAGACTCTCTCTACAAGAACAGTAGAGGTACAGGAGTCTGGCTGTCCTTGAAATGAGTCTTCTAGTCATCTGGTCCTTCCTGTGCTACATCAAAACCTCAGGAAGCCAAGCCTAATCTAACAAAAAACATCTCTGATATGCAAAACCTCAGTACATTTGTTTCTTGCTGCATTTTCTCTTTCTGGGAGCCCCTGAGCTGTTATTTGCCATGTGACTCCCTTACCCATGTAGTGTTTTGTGTCAGCCAAACTTTGTGGCTTCACTGACCATTTTGCCATCTGATATGCCACTCTTTCCAATTACCTGCTTGGTCTGAAAAGCTGGAGAGAGAGTTTGGCATTCAGCAGCAGCACACTTCACTTTTCTGTGTGCTTGTCAGTGCATCCTCAGAGACTGCTTCCCTACCAGCAGGTAGAATCCGTGCCTTTGGCAAGCCCTTCAGCACTTCCAGCTAGCAACGCTGTACCTTCCTTAACATTAGGGAAGTAAACGGGCCTGTTTGGGATTTTCTGTAGCTAGCCACTTGATGCCTCCTCTGGTTCCTTCTTTTATCAAAGCTTACCGTTGCTTTTCTTCTTTTCTAATGATTAAATAATTTCTCCATTTTGTTTCCAGTTGGAAGAGATTCGAGTTGCTACTGCTCAACGACTGCTGCGAATGTTACAAATCTGTGCTGGTCATATACCAGGAGTTTCTGCCTTGTCCTTTGTCTCACTGATGAGGAACTCTGATGATTATTAGCTTCTCATTGTGATACTTCAGACACATTCACCGGGTTTTCTTCACGTCAGGCATTCAGACTGCTGCAGTTGGAATCACATTGGGAAGCTTTTTTTGCGTGACTTGTCATGACGACTCATCCAGAACAGTTCCTAGTTGCTTACCTCTCAAGAAAAGTTTCATTCCTATTCAGTGGATAACAGATGGGGAGGGCAGTTTGAATTGGGAATTCCTATCCATTATTACATTTCATGACCAAGTCTGAGTTTTTTTCCACTTGGCCAGTGGCCAGGAGCTACATGTTTTTCTGAGAGAATATTAGAAGAGTAGGCTACTGTTTCCAAAGTACCAGAGAAGAGGCAGCAGGCTCCTGCTTTCTTTCAGTTGAAATGCAGCACCTTAGTCTAATGTGAAACCTTGCTGCCAGGTTTTGTCTATCCACCAAGAGAAGAATGGGGAAGGAAGGCTGGTCTACATCTTCTAGATAGACTGCACTTGGCAGTTAATGATCCAGCTGTGTGAGCATCTGCCCAGCAAAGGACTCACTGTTTCCATGCCTGGTACCTAACTGGGAAGGAAGGGACAAAAGAAGGTAATGAATGTAGCACTTTAGCTTTCTTTTAGATCCTCGAAGAAAAAGACTCGACTTGTCAAGCCCAAGACAGCCCCAGTAATGCAGCCTCTGGGGCTGACCAGAGGTGAAACCCAGCAGACCAGACCACAGCAGCACACAGAAAACAGGTTGTCTTGGCTGGTTTGACATATGCTGTGTATAATCCCTTTACTAACAGGTTCTGATCAGCAGTAAGTTGTGCCTTGTGCTTACTGCAAGTCACTAAGGTTTGAGAGTTCTAATTTAATAAAGTAATATGTAATTTACTTAGTAACTACTTACATAGTCATATGGTCTTTATTAGCGATGTGGCGTGGGCTCTAAAACCTGCAAACGCTTGCCCCAGCTTGCCCTGGCAGGCTGGTCCTTGCTGGCAGCTCGAACTCCCAGTTAGTTGTTTTGCTGCACTCGTGGCTTCAACCATGTGGTGGTGGCAAAAGCTTTTCAAATACAGCCTTTTCTGTTCATTGAGTTGAGCCACCTGCCAGAATACAGTGTTTTTTGAAACGCTAGGATGTTTCTTACCCAGAATTGCATGCCAGGTAGAAATGAAGCTTAGACAGAATGTGTTAAGCTCCCCTCTGGTTTAATTTATTTAATCCCTAATAGTCTGCTTTAATGTTCCTAGGTGCAGAGCTCTAGCTGTGTGCACTGTTTCGGTTAGCTTGTTTCTGACATCTGTCTGTGAGCAGGAAAAGCAGAAAGCAGCACTGCAGGCTTAATCAGCTGTGAGTGTTGGCAGTCCTTGCAAAGACAGCTCAGCAAGGCACAAAGCCTGTATCCTTGCTCAGAGGACACACAAATCCCAGCTCCAGTTGTATTGTTGCTGGTGGGGGAGGGCTAGGGTGTTTGTCAGCTGAAACAAAAGGAGCTAAACCATTCAGCTGTGTTATGATGCCCAAAAGGGCTGGACTCTGGCTAAAACCCAAAGGAGAAAGACATGTGCAAACTGTCGTGGCTGTGTAAGGAGGATTGGAAGCTTAATGGGCATGCCCTACTTTCAGCTAGCTTTGCCATCTTGAAGGTACTAACCAGGACTTGGCCACCAGAGAGGGGAAAATCATGCTGAGGAACAAGTTTCTGTGTTGGTTATGCTGTCTCAGCCTTGCTCTTGCTTTGAGTCCCTCAAAATAAAGGCGACCATGGCTTAGAATAGGCTGGTTTCGATTTGCTCTCGATGTGCAGGTGCAGTCTGTGGGAGGAAAGGAAGGGAAGTGGCATAAAATGAGCCACTCTTTTGTGTCCTCTGCAATTCCTATGAGGCAAGGAGACTTCCATCTCCTAGGTTGCTCTCCAGTTGACTCTAATAACTGATGGACTTGGGTTAAATCCCTTTGGCCTCAAGAGTAATTTTACTGTGCTTTTTTAACTAGTGAAAATTCAACTTTGGTTTGTTTTTTTTTGTCCACCCAGAATGTTTTGGAGTAACCCACATGTGCTACTGTCCATTTCTGCACCTTCAAGCAGGGTTTTTTTTTTCCACTGTTATGTTTCAGATGTGGTATTTCTTCCCTTCTACTACTTTCAAAGAAGAAAGATGCTGTTTTTACTTCCTACAGGTGGCTGAATCTCAGCTGGTACATAATAAAATCTAGTTCCTTAAGAGCAGCATCTTGCTTCACCTTGGGGCAAATATTTTTCTTACTCTTAGAAGAAAGTACTTACTAGAACTGGCAGGGGAAGCGGAGCGTATCTAAGAATATGACACTGTGTCTCAGGTCCATCACGTTTTACAACCCAAAGTAGTTGGGACACATCTAAAGCCACATCTTCAACTATGTAAATACCTCTAGGAGCTGTCAGCTATTAGTTTAGACAGGCCATAACACTGCCCTTACTACCAGAGGAGACAAGGCAGCTGAGGATATCTTTCATCTGATGGAGTAGCCAGGGCTAATGTTTGGTAAGGGTCTTGTGAAAGTAATCCTTGGATTGGGATCAGAAGCATGGAAGGCCTAAAGCTGAATTAAGGCTAGTTACTCAGGTTATGTTGTCTTCAAAGCTCAAGAAAGAGCTTGCCAAGCTGACTGAAATCTAAACTAAGAGAAACATTTTGAAGTTGCTTTCTCTTCTCTCTTGCCTCAGTTCCCTATCCCTGTGGAGATTTTCAAAGAGGAATCCCCCTCTCTGTGGTGAAAGCACCCACGAGCATTGCTGGTTTGACTGTTTCAGTTTGTGGATATGTTTCTGTTTGTCACTTATGTCAGCAAAATTAGAATAAAAGCGGTTTAATTAGTATAGAAAATCTCATACCGGTTGCACTGGTATAAGCTTTGGTCTCACAGTGGTTTTTTTTGGGGACGGAGCTAAATGAGGTTGTAATATGGTCTCCCCTGCTATGGCAGGTTGACCCACAGGATTTCATTTTCAATCCAGTCCCTTGAAGAAGATTTTGCATCCTCAGTCTGCTAGCTGAACAGCTCATGGAGGTGATCTGTGAGAGATTTTGGCACAAATCGGCTTGCTTGGCATTACCTGGTGGGATTACAGCTCTCTGCTGTGCCAGGTTTTCTAGGACTGACTCTGCTGCACCAGCAGTTAAATCAGACCAACTTTTAAGCATGATAAAACATGATATGCTCAGTCTATACCAATAGGAGAGAAAGCCTGCGTCCTGAAATGGCATCCATAGTAAAAGATCTCTCTGTTCCTAGAACAAAGATCAGAGACAAATCCAGCCCTGGGGATACATCTATCCCTTCCAAACCTTGAAACTGGTGGTAGAGTTTTAGATTCAAGGCCACCTCTGATATTTGCTTTGGGTACTGGTTAAAACTGGACGTCTTTGCTTGCCAAGACCTGTAGTTTGAAGGGAGTGGCTGACTTAGGTCAGCAGTGGTGTTTAGCAGCTGTGGTTAAGCTGTAAGAGCTCCTTGGTTGCTCTCATCCTGACCACGGTTCACAGCGGTGGTGGACACGCAGGGACTCATGCTATGCTGCCTGGAGCTGACTGGCAGAGCTGTGGCAGAGGTCAGATCTGCTCTGCTGCCAAAAGCAAGGAAGAGTCTTCCTCCTGAGGGGTTTTTAACTTCTCTTGATTTTGCAGGAGCACTGGCTGGTTTCCAGCTGCTCTGTTTCCATTCAGCTGGCCCAGATCCCCTGGCAGTCTCTTCTGCACTCTGTTCTCCACTCCCCACCGTAAGCTGGTGTGCAGTGTTGCTGTGGGCTGCTGAACAACTGCCACTTTCCATTCAGTGGCCAGCTGTCCTTCACTGGTGGGGAAAAGTGATTTATATGCAAGAGAAAGCAATAGCTGGTACAGCCCAGGGGCAGGAGCCAAAAACACTGGATTCGTTTCACTTTTGTGGCTGGTTTCTTGCATGACCCTGGGCATGTGTGTGAAAATTCACTGTGCCTCGCTGGCTCTGCTTCTGCAGCAGGATCTGCCTCCACTGGGAGTGTGTGATGAGGGCAAATTGACATTACTTTTGGGTTTCAAATCTGGAATTGAGTGGAAACATTCAGAAAAAAAACCATTTTATTCCTCCTTACCTAAGTTCTGTAGGGGAGACTTTGGTGGGGCCTGCTGGCTGGGCACCTCCTGAGATCAGCCATTTTTGTGCCGCTTACATGCCTGACTCCACTGCAGGGAGGCTGCCTGAAACTGGCTGCAATCCTTCTCATAAAGCATTGCAGCATGGTTAGGTTTTGGTGTGAACTGGAACGAAACCACCCTCTGAAATGCTGAAATTCCCCGCACAGTTCAATTATCCTTGAATTGGCCAGTGGGGAAATCAGTGTCTCTGGATCTGTTCCTCGCTGTTAAATATTAATACGGCTTGGAGATACCAGGCAGGAAGGCATCCCTCGGGTCAGCTCTGTGCAGGAGGGGCTGTCTTGGCTGTGAAGAACCGGTGTGCAAGAGAGGTCGGGCACGAGGGACTCTGGAGTGATGTGACTTGCTCAGACTCTTTGGCAGCTGAGTAGCAGGGGCTCCCAGCCCGTGCTGGGCCACGTTTCCTTTGCCACAGGCTCCTTCTGCAAGAGCTGCCACGTGCTGCGATGTCACATCCTTCGTCCCCCTGGAGCTTGCCGTGTGCTGGGGTATTTTGAGAGGAGCCAGCAAAGGCACCGTGCCCGTGTGCCCCGCCCTGCCGCCTCCTTCGCCGAGGGAAGTCAGCAGTGTGTGAAAGAGAGCGCATGTTTTACATACGTGCAGGCAGCCTCCTCGCCGCCGGCCCAGGTGCAGCTGCGGGCTGGGTACGAGAGCCCCGTGGGCTCTGTGTGTCACAGGACGGAGTAGGGAGGTGGGGCAAGGACAAAAACAACGAGAGAGAACACCTCCCCTTGGGAAACACGGCCCTGGCGTGCAGGATCTGCTCTAGCCTCTGGATCCCAATACCCTGTTGGCACTACAACAAGCTGTGCCAGGGCCAACAAGCACCTGTGCTCAGGCATGCTGGAAAAAGCTAAAAAGCCCAGCCAGCATTAAACAAGCTAAGGAGGCTTTCCCCATTTTCTGTCAGTATGGAGTATTGCTTTTCTATCTTGCCATGAAAGCTCTCCGGTCCTGCTATGTGCTCAGCATGCAGTGACAAGGTGATAGTGCGGTGCTGTGACAGGGCCTGCCTTGCTCCTGCCCTGTACTTGGATTGTTGAAACACCTTAGGTTTTTGCTGGGAGCTGGCAGTCCTTGAGCCACTATTGTTTGCACTGGTCAGCTCAAAGCTCTCCTGATCCTCTGTGCTGGCCACTCTCCTACTTTTGACAGCAGCATTGGCATTGCCCAAATGTGAACATTAAATTTTTTCCCGCCATTGCTGTTTCTTTTTCTTGCTCTTCCAGAGATCACAGACACGAAGCCAGCCCTGCATTTGCCTCAGCTCAGTAACAACCTGTGGTTCGTGTGCCAGTGGAGTATGTATTTTTAAAGACACGTGCCAGAATCAACTAATTAATCCTCATTCCCCTGTGGGACTGCGGGGTGACTCAGTGCCTCGTGCTGTTATGCTGAACAGCAGAGGATCAAAGGCGCTGGAGCTGGGGAAGCCCTGGGATAGCACAGTGCCATGCTGTGCCTGCACAGCAGGCACCTGTAAAGCTTGTGCACTTATCTCCAGGACTTTTTTGAGCCATGCAAGGGATTGAAAACTCTGCAACCTTGGCGACAAGGCTGGAGCTGCCAGCAGCTTGCTCCAGAGGGAGTGTTTTCACTATCTGATGTTGCCTTTTTACCTTTCTCTTCATTACAACCAAACTTGGCCACCCTGACCACTTCTCCCTCCTGACTTGCAAGTCCTTCAGTGCACTCACTGCGTATGTGTCTGGGTGAAAGGCAGGGCAGGGAGGCCTAGGCACTGCTGAAATTGAGCTGCAGTGGTGATGCACGTCCCTCTTGGGCATTGTGACCCCCAGCATGCTGCATGCCAGGCTGTGCCAGCATGGCAGGGCAGCCCTGAAGAAGTGCAAACAAACCCCAACACGTGGCCTTGTGCTGCCCTAGCATCCATCGTGCCCCTGCGTGAGCTGCTTGCAGGGAAGGAATGGGGAGTTGCTTGCACGCAGATGTTGTGTAATACAGACCTAGTTCAAAGACAAGTTTGCAGGCTGGGAAGTGTTTGCCCAGTCCAGGGGGAAGAGGAAGACCCTCTGGGACCAGGGCTGCTGCACTGCATCGTCTGCTCTGTGTTATAAAGGAGATGAAACATGAAGCGTGTGCTTTCTTCAAAACCTGGGTCTTACCCAGGTTGCATGTGGAGCATCACCTGTGAGAGTCCCCCTGAGTGTGCATGAGCTGTGGTTTGGCTGAGCTCAGCCACTGTATGGGACTAATACATAGTGATGGTGTCCTATAAATTATATAGTCGGAATGTTCACCATCTGCTCTGCACTGAAGGCTGAGTGTGATTGAGATCTTCCCCGCTTCCCAAAGCTTGACTCTCTTGCCAAGCTTGAAATGTGTGTGTGTATCTCCTGTAAGTGGTTCTGATTGAATCAGGTAAAGAGGGAATTTTTTAAGCAGGCTGCAATGTTCCCTGCACCCGAAGTCAGAGCTGAAGCAGCGGCCAGCATCCCATTATAAGGCTATGAGTAAAACTGAGCCTGATTTCATGTTAATTAGGTTCTAAAGGGACTGAATCTTGATTGCAGTGGTCATATCAAAGATTTAAAATAGTAATGCAAAAAGCAAAGGAAACTCCACAGTGATTCATATAAGAAGGGGAAATAAAGACAGTCATGGAGGAAGAAGGAGTTTGAGGGGGCCTGAATTGCTCTGCTGCCCAAAAGCAGGAGGGGATTTGAATCAGATTATCCTCATTAGATGTCTCTTTAAAGCATCATCAAGCCAGATGAATGGTCTGGGGGAGAGCTTGCAGGCATGGTGGCTGTGATTATCACCAAGGATTTGCAGTCCTAGTTATCTAGCTTAGAGACAAGATTATTAGGGGGTATAAAGCTGTTCCTGCCCTCAGCCTCCAATTTTTAGCATTTTTAGGTTGGGTGATGGGAAACGCTATGTTGCTGCACAGCCCCTCAGAAGCCTGCCTGCATCCTCTGGTGGTCCAGCCCTCTGCAGGGCTGTGGGTGTAGTGTGGAAGGGAAAGGGACCTGTGCTGGCCAGCAGACCTTCCAGGGGGACGGGCAGGCAGCCTTCCCTGGGGACGGTGGCAAAGGGCAACAACTCCCATATAGGTGCTTAGACTATGACAGGAAACAGGGAGGGGATCTTGGGAGGGGAGATGATATCCTCCTGCCTTGGCAAAACCATTCGCTCCCCAGAGCATGTCCCTTCTTGTGACAGTCTGTGCCAAAGCAACTCATCCTTCTTCCAGCTGGAGCCTTTGAGGCCCCAAAGGCTCAGAAGTTGGTGTGGCTGTTATAGAGGGAATACCTATAAGCTCTGAGGAGTACCCTCCCCTTGAAAGGGAATCAATAGACATTGCCCACAGGTTCCTTGGAGTTCATCCTCAGGGGTAGTGAATATAGAACATGGCTGCTGGCAGTCACTCTCCACCTCCTCAGCCCTGCAGCTGCAGCAGCTCCTCATCCTCCCTTTTATCTCCTTCCCTACTTTGTGTGTTGCACTCCTGTTTCTTCTCTGGGCTTAGGCAGGATGGCCAAGGCATTGTGCCCAGATGCCAGCCAGGAGAGGAGGTGACCAGGGCAAATCCACCTGTCAGTTCTAACATTGCATCCTTAATACACTCATGGAAATTCATAACATTACTCTGCACTCAAGCCTGTGCAAGTAAAATCACTCTGGCCTTTTTATACCAGGTTGGACCTAAAGGTCTGTGGGAAGCCGGAGGATGTTGTAGAGGTACTGGGGCAAGTGTGGCTTTGATGTTTGGCTCTGGAGTCATCTGCTAGAGATTTATGCCTTGAGAGTGCGGTGGTGGGGCTTCCCACTGTGAGTACTGGGGAGATTTCTGCCCTGGCATAAAGGATGCCTGATCTGGCCGAACCCACCTGTTCAGAGGTTTTTCCTGTGGCAGCACATCACCCGCAGCCACTGGTTTCTGTTTCAGTGCTGGAGGTGCTGCCTGGCCCTGTCATGGCACTTGAACACTCCCTATGAACAGCCATAGGCAAAATGGGGGGCACTTGCTCCCTCCCTTCTCCCCCCCAGTTGCCCAAGGGAGACAGGACAAGATGCTACTTTTCTTCAGGATAGGGGTGGGGGCAGCATCCCTGCTGAAAGGCAGAGTGGGCAGGGAGTTTGAGTACTGTTTGTTCACATTCAGAAGAGCCAGGCTCAGCTAACACTGTGCTGCTCATGATGTAGGCGGGCTTGCAAGAGCCAGGGCAATGCCAGGGACCCAAGTCTCACTGAGTCCCCCCCACACTCTGCAGAGCAGCAAGAGCAGCCAGCACACCAGCTGGAAACACCCCTCACTCCTCCCCACCACGAGAGATCAAGGCCTCAGCCCCTCCAGGCCTGGATCAGACAGGGGAGGGTTTCCCATGTCCTCTGTGCTGCTGTGTCCTTCTTGGGCTCTATGGATCAGGGAGGGGGAATGGGCACAAGGAGTCTGAGTTCAGGAAGTGTTGACCCACCCGTCTGTAACCCCAGAAGGTTCTTCAACAGGCAGCCCACTGAGAAGCCTAATTTGGGTGGGTGTTCAGCATTATCCCTGCAGGGGTCCAAGTCCCCTTGCAGAGGGAGGCAAGGACATCTGCCCTGTTTTCTTCAGCCTTGTGGACAAGCAAAGCTGCAGGGACATATAAACAAGGAGCAGAGAGACAAATTCCATTCAACAGGGTGGGGCACTGCCCCACATCAAACACCCCATGCAGATGGTTGAGCAGTGTCACAACTCTCTTGATAGGAAGCAGAGAACCTACAGGGGTTTAGAGTGACTACAAATCTCTTGAAACTTTTGGTTTCCCATATTATTCCTAAAATCTTGCCAGATTTTGTCTCTAAGCCTACCTGGCTTTAGGAAGGATCCCAGTGGATCCCAATGAGAAGGTTTATGCTGGAGCTGTGAGAAATCTGTTCCTAATAGCCATAGTGGTACATTTGGGAAGGGATGTTTCCCACCAGCCAGCACAGGGGTGTTGGGGAAGGGTGCTGGGATGAGGTGCTGAATGGGCTTTGGGGGTTGGCTCCAGCCAAGGCATTTTACTGGACCACCTGAATGCAGGGCAGGTGTCAGGCTGTGCTGAGATGTTCCTGGGGCATTGAGTGCATCCTGTCAGTTTGTCCTGAGGTAACTGGTTCTGCTCAGTAAACACCTCTCAGCTTCTCTGATCGACGAGCCTTTGGGTTTCCGGTATGCACGAGCACAAGGTGAACTTTCGGGGGATATTTTCTGCTACACGCGGTTTTGCAAGTGCGTGCGTGAGTCACTTCACCTACCCCTGACACCAGAGGAACCACTCACACGAGTCCAGTCACTCATGTGTGCATGAGCCCTTGCAGGCCACTGCCAACCTTCCATGCTCCAGGAGCACCAGCACTACCCTGTCCCCCACAGGGATCCCAGGGATCTCAGCTGATCTGAGCTGAGCTCAGCCAAAGCCAGCCCTCCAGGTGCAGGATGGGAGCAAACGGCACTGGAAATCGAGCTGTCTGACTCTGAGATGAAGACATAATTCTTAAATCGCTCATTTGATACCTTTTCTGGTTTATTTGTTTTATAAAAGGACTTAGCCGGAGACCCAGGCTCCTGGGGTTTTCATTTCTCTGCAGAGGAGATAAGAAAAGCGCATTTCCTTATCCAGTGAGTCATTTTTTCTGCTCTTTAATTATGCATTTGTGCGATTATCAAGCGTATTCAGCTCTGAGATGCAAACAGCTCAAACTACTCACCAAGCTTTAACTTTTGCTATTCCAAAAATGATCACAGTTATGAAGGGTAGGGGAGGCAAAGATGGGGGAGATGAACAGGGAGACAGCTGATGCCCAGAACCTGGGCCATGCCTGTGAGCAGGCCCAAGTGTGAGTGCTTCTGGGGTAGTCAGCACTGGTTTTCTCCTTGAGTAAGCATTATCATGTGTAAATTCAAACATATCTTCTTGGCCCAGGAGGAGGCAGACAAGCTGGGACGAGGGCAGGGAAGACCTGTAGAGCATGATAAAGAGAGATGAGAAAATGGGGGGGAATAGGGTAACATCAGTGGCTGCAACAAGGCTGCAACATCCTTCCATGTAACAGGACCTGGGAGCGCTTCATTCAAAGGGGGACATGATCTACCCTCCCCGGGCTCCCCACCATGCTTTTGAAACATCAACTTTTCTTGCCATGTCCTGAAATGGGATCTGTCGGCTCCTGAGCTTTCACGTAAATCTCGCCCTCCATGTTGAAAGCACTGTGTAGGTTACTTGGTTTGGGCTTTCCCCAGTGTGCATATTTGACTGGAGGGCTCACAGAGTTAATCTGTAAGTGTGGTACAGCAGATGCTGGGAACCATTTCCCACTCTGCACTTTCAGCCAAGCAGGGAGGAGAGACAGGATGAAGAGGAGCAGGATGACAGTCCTGTGGTGGGACCCACAGCTGGGGGTCCCTGAGAGATGATCGACGTGGAGGAAGTAGAGTGGGGGCATTAGAGAGGAGAGGAAAATGGGACGGATGGAGGAGCATACCCCTCTGGGAAAAGGAGACTAGCAGATGGAAACACCCCAGGGCAAGAGGAACAGCAAAGCCTTTGGAGCAGGGAGGTGGTTTGGGGATAGGTATCCTGACAGAGCACTGGATGTTTTGTGGGGATCCTCTGCCTACATGTGTGTCCTCAGCCCCACCAGCCCACAAGACAAGGTATTTTCTTGGCCCTAGACTCTACACTTGCACTTCTGAGAGCTGCCTACTGGGGACAGCGAGGATTCCAGGTGCCCTCTTCTTGCCAGGTCTCTCCACTGTGGGATTCAGATGTGGACTGGAGTGAGCCTTGGCTTTTATTTTCCCCCCTGCTATGGGTCATGGCACTGCATCACAGGTTTCCATCCCTTGCCACTGCCCTGCTGCTGGACACTTGTCTCTCCAACTCCCATGCCTGCACCCCAGCCCTGGTCCTCACCTGGGGTGTGCAAGATGTAGAGGGTCAGCTAAAGTGGAATATGGAGAGATATCCTGCTGTTTGACCCAGCTGCCCCAGCAGGTACATGCAGGGCGAGCACAGCCCACTCACGGCAAGCATTGAGGCAGAGGGTGCTGAGCTGTCTGTACCATTTGTGGCTCAGGGCTGCACTGAGGGAAGTGCTTGGCATGCCGCCACTTTACTGAGGAGTTTTATTTTGACTAAGATGGAGTGGGAATAACTGAGCCACAGGCACAAGAATGGCCTGCCTCTCACAGCTCCTCAGTGCAGCCCACAGCCCTCTGGCAGCCATTCCTGCTGACATGGCACTGGGGTGAGGGAGCAAGTGCCTGGGCACACTGGCTGGAAGGGAAATGAAATCACGGCAGGTGAGGAACTGGTGAGCAGTGGCCAGTTTTTGGTTGGGACTTTGGCTTTCCTAGAGCCCTGCAGTGCCCATGGTGGGGCTGAGACTGTATTGGGGCTGCTTTGCCATTGCTATGATCCAAACTATTTTCTGGGAATGCTGCTGGCAGGGACGGAGATGTGCTGTAGAGCAGCTCCTGCCCTGCAGGGCATGGGGTACCAAAGAACTGCACTTGGGCTGAGATCTAGCATGGGGAGCTGGTGACTGTACCCTACTCAGGACTTCAGGAGGCAGGATGTGGAGCTGTGGGCTCATCTTACCCAACAGTCACTAGCAAGGGGCAGGCACATTCAGGGACCAAGTCCTCAGGCCTGTCTCAGAGGACCTCAGCTGCCCAGTGGGGGCACCTGGTATTCTGTCATCTTGAGCCAGAGCACCCTTTGGATTTTTCCTGCTCCCCCCCAGCCTTGATCCAGTACAGTGGGCAGTAGAGGCTTCATTAGAAGGAGTCCAGATGCTGTAGCTGCTGGAAAGACCTGACTCCAGCAGTCAAGTCCTATTAGGGATCTCCTGGGTAGGGCAGGTCACTAGTGTTGCTTCCCTCAGCTGAGAGCCAGCCAACAACTGTGGCTGGCCCCTTTCTTTCCTATGGAGTGAAGAAAAAGAGGATGTGACTTTTGTTCAGTAGGAATGGAAGAGATTCACCTACAGCACTAAAATCCATCTCTTCAAGTCTCAAGCATCAGGCTTTGATGCGTGGCTATTTGCCCATGCCCTGCACGTTTACTGAGCAGAACCAGATCTGAACCCCAGAGAATGAGACGTGGGGCTGAGGAGCCACAGGTCTAGGTCTATGTTGGAGAGGATGGAGAGAGCAAAGTGATGGAGAGCACCATCAGAAGGGGTAGAGAACATAAAACAGTTGGCCCACTTGCAGAGCAGTCACTGTCAGGATGTGTCCTCGGGGCAGTGGGAGCTTTTAAAAGGGGAAACATCAGTGCTCTTTCACTCTTTTCTCCTCTGGTCCTTTGTGCTTTCAATCCAAGCCGGATCTGTGCCCCTGGAATGGAGTCTTGTAAAGATATGTGCACAGGAAAGTCTCCTGTAGACACTGCAGGAGGCCGAGGGGGCTTTTCAGTG
This sequence comes from Nicator chloris, assembly GCA_013400495.1. Lineage (NCBI taxonomy): Eukaryota > Metazoa > Chordata > Aves > Passeriformes > Pycnonotidae > Nicator > Nicator chloris. The sequence goes on from WAAE01017149.1 coordinate 142,271, forward strand.
TAAGCAAAGGAAGGTGCAGGCTGGGGGACATGCCTGGGCTGGGGGCAACATGCAGGTGGGCAGGGCAAGAGTGAGGATCAAGGAGGTCAGGCTGGGACACAATACCACTGGGTATGAGGTGCTGCGTGGCTGAGGCACATGAGGAGCTGCGGGGATTTCGGAAGCATATTTTGGAGGAGAGGGGTAGTTTGAGGGCACGTTGCAAAGGCAGGCAGGGGTAGGGCTTGGTCGCTTGCTCTCCTCCTCCCTGGTGAAGATCCGCCCCAGGCCAAGCACAGCAATCGTGAGCCCCAAGGGAGACGACGCAAATTGACAGACTGTATCTCCCTCTGCCACGGGGCCTGGGGCGCTGCGATTTCACACTCCAGCGGCCCCATCACTGCTATGCCATGCAAGAGCTGGGCTCTCACTCTCACTCTGCCATGTCCTCATCAGGAAAAGCTGCCATTGCCCCCTCCTGCCTCTCCTTCGAGTGCTTCGACACCCTGACCAAGTCATGCATCAAGTGCTCCGACCTATTCAAGGACAACACAAGTAAGGGGACAGGGGCAGCTGCAGTCTGAGCTCCCCAGGGGTGGGTGGTGGTGGGCCAAGGAGGCTGGGGGGCACCCCAGGGGTGGGCAGGTGGAAGGCACCTTCTCCTGAGGATGGCTATGGAGCTGGCAGTGGAGGATGGTGCACCACCTTCACCTAAAGCAGAGGGGAAGAGGGCATCCAGTTCCAGTGAGAGGAACATGGTGTAGGAGAAGTCAGATGATCCACCCTAGGGTGGCTCAACCTGCCCCAGGGGTGACTGTGGGAAGAGCAGGAAGCTCTCATCTCCTACCACCGAGGGACAGGGAGCAGGATAAGGGTCTCATCAAGCAGGGGGATATTTTGTTGCTAGTGGCAGGTGGGTCACAGTTAAGTGCCACACTTCTTCCCTGCCACTGCAGCCCCCAGGCCAGCCAGCCAGGTGAAAAATGCTGCTGCCCTCCTTCCTCCTTCAGCTCTCCCCCTCCTGACACTACCGGCATCTCGCCCCACAGCAGAGCCTACCCTGGCACCCACCCCGACCAGCACCTTCCTGATCTTTGGGGTCCCCGTGGTGGTGGGGTTCCTGGTTCTGGCTGCCCTCTGTGGCTTCCTGGCCTGCAAGATGGGAAAGTGGAGGAGAAAGAGGAAGGCAGCAGATGAAGAGGACAAAGGTAGGACACCTCTTCCTCTCCCTCTCACAACACCCTGAGGACCTTGGGATAGATGGGATCACTTATTGCTGGCTCCCCTGAGGCACATCCCTGTCCAGGCTAGCTCCTCCACCTCAACATCAGCTCTGCAGGCATCCCATGGCATTTTGGGGCATCTGAATCACTGCCTGAGTGGCAGTGTCCTGCATTCCCTGGGAACCTATACCTGTACCTGACTGCCAGTGCAACCCTGCTGAGCCATCCTTTCCATTGCCGGGTCTCCCTGTGCCTTTGTTTACCTAAAGCACGTCCCGGCACCATCCCCTCTCCAGATGGGACACGTACGGCGCACTGGTGAGTAGCTTTGTGAGCTCACTGGTAAGAGCCCTCTCCCCCAGTAGCCAGAGGACCGTGGATGGAGTGGGAGTAGTGGGGGCAGTGGCGGACACCTGGGGATGGCTCCATAGGCTGCCTCTTCCTGTGGTGCCGCAATGGGGGTCCTATGTGGACTGTCCAACTTCCTTCTCGTGCTTGGGATGCCCAGCATCCTCCTATATGCATCCCAATGACCCCAGTGGGATGTCAGGGCCAGCCCCATTGACAGTACAGCACTGCACAGGGTTATCTGGTGCATCAAAATTAGGGCTGGGGTTCAAGGGATGGGGCTGAGCCTTTCTTAGCAGGGTACTTCCAGGAGAGCAAGGCCACAGTGCTCCATGACGGCCCATTTTGTTGGGGCGGCTCTTTCCTCCCTCGGGGGCCCCTGCATTGGTATTGATTCAGCCTCAAACAATCTTCTCTGAAGTGGTCTAGCCTGGCTTCACTCCTCCCCATTCCCAGGTAGGGGGTATGGCTCCCCAGGACCCCCAAGAGGGGCTGCCACATAGGGATGCTAGCACTCACCACTGGCCCATGACGGGTGGGTGTCCAGAGTGGGGCAGCTGGTCCTTGTGCCCTGGCTTGCCTGCACACTTCTGGCAGTGCTGGGTGGTGACTCAGACTGGGGGGACATTACCCGGGGCCTTTCTGCTCTGCGACAGCCCATGACGCACATGCCTAGGAAAAATACCAAAAGTGAAAGAGAAGGGAGAAATTCAGTGGTGAGAGAGATCTGGCCATTACGGAGAGTGTTGGAGGCACTACTCAGCCTCTTGTTGCATGCCCTGGTCCACATCCCCCTTGTCCCCCAAGGCTGCACCACAGCAAGTCCAGTGCTGCAGCACTGGATGTGTGGAAAGTGGCAGGAGGCTTGGGGCTGGAGGCACACGGCTGCGTTCAAAGTGTGTAAACAAGTCTATTTTTAAGTGGGAGGCAGTCGGGGAGGGCAAGCCGCCATGGGCTGGGCTCTTCTGCTGCCAGCAGGGTTGAGCAAGAGGACTCAAAGTGGAAGTGCAAGTTTCAGCCTTTCCCTCTTGTCTTTACGGGGGGGAAAGCCCATCAGTTGTAAGCAGGAGCAATTCTGCAGGAGGAGAGGTGTGGGGACCTTGCAGACTCCCCCTGTTCCAGATCCATCTCCTTCCCTAGGGACAGGACCATCTCCCTGGGACCTGCCTGACCCCACTCCATGAGCGCAGTAATGCCCTTTTCTTGTCCCTTCCCAGAAAACATGGACATCGCCAGCCCCCTGCCCAGCCAGGACCCTGCCATACCAGAGGGAGATGGTGCCCTGAACCCGGCCCAATGCCTGCATCTTGATGGGAGCCTGAAGATGCCGGGGCTACCCAGCAAAGCCAGGGCAAAGCAGAGGCCATTCTGCCAGGGCGATGCTGATGGCGACATTGTTCTGCTCTCCACTGTGTACCCCCGGCCTGAGGAATGCAATCACAGCTTCCCGCTGCCCGCCACTGAGCTGGGGGCCACAGCGCTGGTCACCACCAAAACCACCCAGAACTGTGCCAGAGAGGAGAGGGTCTGAGGGCAAGGGGAATGGGGCTGGAGTGCTCTGGCCAATCCCTGTGGACACTGACAGACTGTTCCTGGGATGAGCAAAGCCGTCCATGGGTATGAGCTCTGTGAGAACCAGCTGATCTTTAGCAAGATCAGCCTTTTAAGATGACTGTCCTTTTTGTGCTGAGTCTCAAGTTACACCTGTAAATGCTGAAGGAAGCCAAAGTGGATCCCGCTGAGTTACAATGAACTGTTGACAGCTGCCGTGGCTGAACCATTGGGAGGAGGCTGAGCAGACACAACCGGTGAGGATGGAGTGTGGCAGGGACTGCTGTGCCATTTGCAAGGCAGCTGTTATGCCTGGACAGGTCTCCTGCTGGATGGGCAATTGCTGGGAACATGGGGCTGGAACATCAGAAACTTCAGGGGGAAATGAAGCAGGGACTTTAGGACCAAATCCCACACAGCAGTAGCTCGATTTTTGCTACTGACCTCAATAAAAGGAGACTTGAGGCCATATGGAGCAAGGCACACCCAGCATCTACTCCATTTACAGTCCTGCCACCTTGTCTTCTGCACTCTGTGATACCCAGGTCTTTCCACCCTCAGGGCTCTCTCACATGGTGGCAGGCATCCACCAGCACTCATGGGAACCCCCTCCACACCCAGGTACCTTGGTGACAGGAAAAAGTTTGTCTTTCCAAGCAGTGAAGAGGGGAAAAAAAATCTGTCCTTGCTCTGACCTACAGTCGCCGAAGTTAGGGAGGACCAGGGGCAGGCAGTGGAGATAGCGAGTCCAGAGGAGCTCCCTGAACTTGTCACTACAGCCCCAGACAACCATCACTTCAGCTCACTGTCGCTGCAGAAATACTGTGTGTCACTTGGGATGGATGCTTCCACGCTGCACAGAAGCAGTCAGGGAGTGATGTGAGCGTAGGCAGGATGACTTAATTTATGAGAGTGTCCTCAAGGCTTTGCCTGTGTGCCAGAGCTGGCCAGCGTTGCTGATCCCAGGCACTTCCCCGTAGATGGGTTTCTCCACCCGCCTGTAAGAGGCTTTAAAGCACAGGAAGGGCTCTGTTCGGGAAATTAACTCATTTGTGTGGGATTGCTGATTCTGAGTAATGACAGCAGCGGATGCCCCCCAGCTGAACAGAGGCTCTGGGTTGGGCGAGAAGCCCCTAGAGAAGGTGATTAGTCACTTAGAAGTGCTCTGAGGGGTTATTTACATGAAGCACCATCTCTGGGTCTGCTCTTCCTTAGATGAGGTGGCTTCCTTGTCCGGGTGGCTTTGGACACCGAACAGAGCTGGCCAAGCAAGGTGTGGGGGCACTGACATCAGGGACTAATGGGCCACCAAATGCTATATTCCCAGTAGGGTCAGCTGGAGGCACTGTGTGGAGGGGATGTCCCTGTGATGATGGGAAGGTGACTCCCTGCCCAAGCCTGAGTTCTCTCTGGGGCTGCAGGACAGATGTTACTGTTGAAGGGTGACCAACTCTCTTCTCCCCTGTCTGTAGCACTGCAGCCAGACTCATGGCATCTGTCTCGCAAGGGCAACCACAGGCGCTGCCACAGGTGCCAAGGCCAAAATTCTTCATCACAATTCCTCTCCCAGACCTTAACACAATGACAGAGGTGAACCCTCATCTGACTGAGACTCCACATGATCCAAGATGGGATGGATCCCCATCTCAGCCTTGGGGCTGAGGATTGTGGAAAAGGTGGTCCACGTGCCCAGTGACTGTCTCCTGGGGCTCCAGACTCCTGTGGCAGAAACTGTGGAGGCTCAAGGGCTGGTCTCCCAGTTACCCACAACAGCCATGCTGCCCTTTGCAGAGGTGGTATTGCCGCTGCATGAATCAGAAATCTCCTCATCCTCATGCTCCACACCCAATCCTGTGAAGTAACAACTTTTGTGTGTCTGGAGTGGGGGAAAGAGCCGAAGCCAGGTCAGGGGATGTTTTGTCACTAGAAGTACTCTCCTGGGAGACAGAGCAACCTGTTTCAGGGGAGACGGGGGCGATACGGAAGTGGAGCAGAACTGCCAGGATCCACCTCCACTTCCCTCCCAGTGACAGCGGCAGCCCAGCCCTGCAGATGCACTGCCCACCCCAGAGGATCTGGGAATTTGAAAAAGAAACACCCATACAAATCCTATTGAAAAAGCCCTTCTTTCTGCATAGGTAAAGACCTCTGCTCTCTTTTCTGCTGGAGCTTAAGCCAGGCATCTCCCCATACGGGATGCCACTGGCATTTGCAGCGCACAGAGTGGCAATTGGATCAACACTGTATTCCTCAACCAACGAGTGCCCCTTGGATGTCCTTTCTGTTATGGCATGTGGGGTGTCTTCCCTGCATCGTGTCTGCCTGACTGCCAGCTGTGGTGGGGCAATGCTCCCCTTCTGCCCAGTCTGCCCAGGAGCAGTTTGTAACCTGCCCTGTGCACGTCTCCATCCTATGTACAGAGCAAAGGGTTGTCCATCTTGTCTGCATGGAGAGCCACGGGAATAGAGATGGAAAACATCGCAGTAAAAATTAAAGAATAGAGTGAACCCATTGTCAGTGCATGCTCAGATGTCTGAATGGGGTCCCCATTTTCCTGTTTTTAGGGGTCTTCGGCATGATGGTCCTTGGGGTACAGCAGGGCTTTGAGCCAGAGAGGATCCCCTGGCAGTGGCTTTATCAAAACACTCCCCATACATGACCACCTGCACGGCCAGGAACCAGCCAAGCCTGGCCACCAGCATCTCCCCACAGCCATGCCAGGAGCTGGCCATTAGGACAACGACTGGGGAAAGTCTTTTATTTGGGGGGGGGGGGGGATGTTGCCTGTCTTTGACTTTCCACAGCAGTTTCTCACTTCCCTCTGTGAGGCAGAAGCTGTGCTTCCTCCTCGGCCTGGCATCCACCCATAGCAGGCACAACTGCCTAGAAAGGCTGGTGAAGCTGGGCTTCACCTGGCTGCAGGGGCATGGGGTTTCAGAGGGAGCCAGGGGAAAGTCTGAGGAAACCCCTGGGCAAGAGAAAGCAATTAAGGCTAAAACCCTCCTCACTGCAAAATCACCTCAGTATTTCCCATGACATTTCAACTCCACTGACCCTGTTTTGGAGGAGGTCATGAGCGTATTTGAGCTCCTGCAAGTCTCACCAAAAATGCTGGTGGTAAAGGAAGGAAGCCTTGGTGTCCCTATGGATGTGGGTTTGTTTTCATCTATGGTCCTAGAGGCAGGAGCTAGCTGGCCAACAGTGCACAGCAGTGTGAGGAGAGGGAGTACCCGACCAAGGGTCTTCTGCAGGCACCAGTCATGTCTGCCAAGCCCTTCTCAATCCCATAAGCTCCACAGAGTCCAAAGTGAGGCTTTCCTCCATCACTTGCTCCTCTCCACTCCCATTAGTGGTTCACCCACCAGTTTATTCTCCTGATAGTTCACCCACAGGCCAAACTACTCCTGCCTAAAGAACCCCCCACAGGCCTCCACAGACCCAGCTTGCCTCTCCATGGGCAGGGCAGGCAGGGCAGGCAGGGCAAGTGGGCACCATTTCATCCCATACATGAAGTAATGCCCCAATGGCAAACGTCCAACAGGGTCCATCTGTCCCTGGGTGCAGCCTCTGATCCCCCCACTTGCTGCAAGGACGGGGCTGTGTGGCCACCCCATCGCCTGCTTGCGGAACACAGATCTCACCCCATCCCACAGGAACCTTTCCCATCGCTCACTTCCCAGTGCCAGCGATGGCGTGGCGACACGTGCGTGCCCCTGCAATGCACGGGGAACATCCGTGGGAGGCTGTGGGAAGAGAAGAGAGGTCAGCGGTCCCGGGGCGCCTGCCACGAGGTGGCACTGACACCACACATCGGCCCGCGCGGCTGCAGCGCCACAGGGAGCGGCACGGCAGGGCCACTGCCCCAAGGCAGCCAGGGGCACCAGGGACCGCCAGGCAGGCTTGTGGCCAGACGGGAGGGTGACAGCTGGGTCTGACTCTGTCCGACCACACAGCCCATCACCATGGCCTCTGGGCTGCCCAGGAGAAATGGTCGCTGGTGGCTGCACACCTGTGGGGCAACCAGAGGCACAGAGAGCTGCTGCTCCATCCAACAGCACTGAGCACCTCGACCATCGTCCTGCTCCCCCGAGCAGCCCATTCCCAGTGGTGTCAGGCCACTCTGAGCATTCTCCAGGACATGGACCTGCCAGCCAGCACCTCCCTTCTCCATCCCCTCCCTGTCAGCCTCTGCCAAAAAGGAAAACACTGTGCTACTCACCAAGCTCCCCTGGGGGAAAAGGCCAGGGCTGGAGAGAAAGGGGCTGGCCGACTCTCTGTGCGATGCTGTCAGGGGACCACAGCTTTCCTGATGCTGCTCATCAGCATCCCTCCCTAATTGCTACCCAGTGCCTAATGACAGTAATTAGGAAGAACGAAGCTGCCTGGGGACTGGAAGCGCTGACGGAGTTGGGGGAGACAGATGGTGTTCGCACTTAAAGAAAGATTAAAAAAAAACAAAAAAACACCCCACCAAAAAACGCCACACAGCTTCGATCAGCCTCCTTTTCCTTTGCTTAGTGTCAGGATCACTTCGGTTCACAGGCACACCAGGGAGAGGCTGAGATGTTGCACTGGTCGTTTTCAAACACAATATCTGTACACACACACACCCACACACATCCCCCCCCCCCCCGCAGAATCGCCAGAATTTTAGAGTGCCAAGGGAGCTGTGGGAGGGGGCACCGTGCCTGCCTGGGTACCTGGCACAGAGGGGGTTTCCTCACTGCCTTTGTGGGCTGATGCTCTCCCCTGGGGCCACCCCCACAGCTCCTGGTTTTGCTGGCTGTGATCAGTGAGCAGCTTCCCAGGGGTATAAGGTGAGGGAACAGCCCAAAACCACCTGAGCAGCTGTGGTGAGCAGAAAGAAGCTCTTCTGGCAGAAAAGCTGGCCAAGGGACAGCCCCACATTCTCCCCATTGCTGTGAAGACACCACACTGGGTTTCCCACCCAAAACTGGACTTTGGCAACCAGAGCAGTTGGACAGGGACTCAACGCACTCAGATTTACCTGCCTGGAGAAACGCCACCTGCAGAAAACTCCCTCCAAACCCTTTCACACAGCCCCTTCCACCCAAGCCCTAGGGTGATGCCACCTGCCACCAGGGCTACCTGCCAGACTGCAGGTGTACCTGGGCAGAGAGAAGATACTGGGTGTAAGGGAAAGCTCCTTCCTGCCCCTTAACAGCTGTCCTAAATGCTCTCAAGATGGCCAGGCCTTCATCCCCCAGAGCACCCTTGGGATGCAGAGACAGGGTTGTGCTAGGTAGGGAGGATGCTTAGGCTCACGGAGGAGGATGCTCAGCCCTGCACTATGGCAGGAGCCTGGCCCTGTTCAGGAGATGCTCCAAGAAAAGGCCCAAGGCAGGCATAGGGCAAACCTGCACGTTCTCTGGCCTTTGGGGCGTAACTTCCCCCTCTCCCACAGCAAGTGGGGTAATTTAAAACCCATTCCTCATCCTGGCCACAGCTAGTGAGGCGAGTAGAACCTTGCCGAGTGACACAAACCTCATGTGACACCTGAAGTGATCAGTGGTGACAGGCAGATTGTGCAGGGAGAGCCTCTGCACTCCTTTCAAGGTGCCACTGTGACAGGGACTGACCCCCCTCACTCCCAGGGAAGCCTCCAAGGAATGCAGGGCTCTCCTGCTGGGCAGCTGGCATTCCCAAAGAGCTGTGGAAGTGGACACGGGATGTGGAAGATCCTCAAAAGTAAGGATCTAGTTTTGGACCCCCCCACAAAAGGGTCATTTGGGCAGCAAGGTGGCTGCTGCCAGAGCTAGAGCACATGGCACAGCCTGCCCTGCTCCAAGCTGCATTCATTCTCCCCTCCCTCTCCTGCCTTATGTTATTTCTTCTTTTTTCCTTCTTTTTCTGAGCAGGGGTTTGTGATGAGAGCCCAGAGTGAAGCCACAGGGGTGCAGAGGGAGGAGGTTGCCAGCAGTAGGGTGCTATGGGGATGGAGCTCCATGTCCTTCATCAGCTGTCTCTAGTGTCAGCTGGCCACAGCTCCCTTGCTGCTGACAGGAGCTATTCTGAGCCTGGATCAATGGGCAAGTGTGGGGATTTGGGTGACAGCCACAGGAGGCATGTTGGGTGGAGGGCTGCAGGCAGGGAGGAGCAGGTGGGATTTCTCAGGAGATTCCCCCATCTTTCCCCCTCCTCTGCTGTCCTGTAAGGTTTCAGTGATGCAGATGTCTTTCTCATTTCCTTCCCTACGGGAGTTGCAGTCTAACTGGGTCCTGCTACCCAGATGTCGCTTCCTGATTTGAGAAGTGCCGGCATTTTGTGGAGTGGCAAAACTCCAGGATGAAGGCACCTGCAGCCAAAAACTGTGGCCAAGACTGAGCTCAAGATGGCAATTTAAATAGGGGTTTACAGTGGGGGTGATACACAAAAGATCATCTTCCTCCTCCGCCAAAAACAATTGCCATTATTATTCTGTGACAATAATAATATTTGGTAAGGCTGTTAATTCTTGTGAAATGAGGATAATTTTAAAGCTGATGATTTAAATGCAGCACTGCAAAAGTTTTTGGATAATTAAAAAAAAAAAAAAAGCTGTTTTCCTTAACTAAAAGATTTGCCTTCTCCATTAGCATTTCCAGTGATGTCCAATAGTTTCCCATTAGCAAATTTGCAGGTGATACCAAGTTGGAGGGGAGTGTCAATCTGCTGGAGGGTAGGAGGACTCTGCAGAGAGCCCTGGGCAGACTGGATAGAGAGGCTGAATCCAATGTGAGGTTTAACAAGACCAAGTGCTGGGTCCTGAACTTTGGCCACAACAACCCCCTGCAGCGCTACAGGTTGGGGACAGATTGGCTGGACAGCTGCCAGGCAGAAAGGGACCTGGAGCTACTGATTGACATCTGGTTGAATATGAGCCAGCAGTGTGTCCAGGTGACCAAGAAGGCCAATAGCATCCTGGCCTGTATCAGGAATAGTGTGGCCAGCAGCACTAGGGAAATGATTCTTCCCCTGCACTTGGCACTCTGGTTAGGCCATAGATTGAGTCCTGTGTTGACTTCTGGGCCCCTTAATTTAAAAAGGATACTGAGATGCTGGAGCATGTCCAGAGAAGGGCAATGAAGCTGGAGAAGGGACTGGAGCACAAGTCCTGTGAGGAGCAGCTGAGGGAGTTGTGGTTGTTTAGCCTGAAGAGGAGGATGCTCAGGGGTGGCCTGATCACTCTCTACAAATACCTGGAGGAAGACTGTGGCCATGTGAGGGTCAGTCTCTTCTCCCAGGCAACCAGCAACGGAACAAGAGGACACAATCTTGAGCTTCACCAGAAGTGGTTTAGGTTGGACATTAGGAGGAATTTCTTCAGAAAAAAAAAGGTGGTTGGGCATTGGAATGGGCTGCCCAGGGAGCTGGTGGAGCAACCATCCCTGAAGGTGTTTAAGGAAAGATTGGACGTGGCACTCAGTGCTGTGGTCTGGGTGACATGGTGGTGTTCAGTCACAGGTTGGACTCCATGATCTCAGAGATCTTTTCCAACCTGATTGATTCGGTTATTCTAGGACATGGACCTCAACCCTTGCAGAAAGGATCCAGTCTCCTTCCCTGGAGAAGAATGAGCATATGAGAGACAGCTGCAGCTGGTCACCTTTGCTGGCCCCTCATGGCCACCACTGCCCTCCCTTGAGGGTGGTCCTAGCTTATTTGCAGTGTGAATGCAAATGAGAGGGAGCATCATTTTGGCACTGGACAATCCTGTCATGGACAGTCAGAAAGAACTGGAGGAGTGGATTGGGATGAGGGGGAAGGAGAGACCTGTTAGCTCCCTCCCAAGCCCCTTTCAGAGCCACAGCCCCAGCCTCTCCTACTCCCTTAATATACTCCTGACAAATTCCCTTTTGTCTTTCTTCCTGTCCCTCACCACTAATATCAAAATTAAATCTATAAATGCTTCTGGGGTGACACACTTCCCAATGTATTCCCAGGAGTGGTCTCTCTGGGTTTCTGGTTTGCTCTTCAGCTCCTCAATTATTTATCTCTGCAAGTGAACAGGAAAACAAACTCAGCGAAGCAAACTTCATGCCCTGTAGTGACACCGTGAGTTATTAAAAAATATAATAAAAATTCCCCAGTGAGTCATTTAAGAGGCACTTAGGCAGCTCCAACCACAGAGACGATAGTCATGGCTAACTGTTTACAGCCGGCATTGGCCAGGCAGGGCCAGGGGCAGGACAGAATCCGGATCCCCTCCAACAGGGATGTTTGTGGGGAACCCTATTGGTGGACGGTAAACACTAAATGTCCTCATTTGCAGTTTAAGGTAATTGCAAGCTCCCTGTAAGCCTCATATGTTCTGGGGTGGCGGAATGAGGTGATGCAGGGGATGTGGGGGATATGGGAAGTTATGGAAACTGTGGTGGGATGCAGAGGATGAAAGAATGCAGGAGCATTTGAGGGATGCAGAGCAATGTGAGGGATGTGGTAGAAAGTGAGGAATGTGGTCAGAGATGAGGGATGTAGAGCACACAGAGGAATACAATAGACGCAGGGATGAAAAAGATAGAGGGGATTGGGATGATGCAGGGGGTGTAGAGGGATGCCCATGTGCATGGGCAGGTTGTGCCAGAGTGCTGCTGGAACCCTCTGCCCCAGCACTCCCCTGCCCACCTGAGCCCCATTCCAGCTCTGATGTCAAATGGCCACAGGAGCAGCAGTGAAAGACCCCCCCTAAACACCACCTCCCTGTGACAATGAGTGCCCACTGCAGCCAGTCGAGCACTGACCCCAAGCTCAGGAGAGATCTCCTTGACCTCTCCACCTGCTGCCTCTCACATAATAGCCTGTCCCTTCTGCTCCCTCAGCCGCAGGGACCTGCTGAGGCACGTCCAGTTTTCCTGCTCCTGGCCCAGAGAGCAGCAGTGTCAATGCAGGAGATGGCTAAATGCTGTGCAGGGAGTGTGTACAGCCCGGCATGGGCTCCAGTAGAGAGAAACTGTGGGGGAACCGCTGGCCTTGGAGGTGTTAAGAGGAGCTTATCCTTAGCTCATCCCTTGCTTTCAGCCCAAATCCAGAGCCCTCCGCAGCTAAAATGCTCATGCCTAAATTGTGACGTGCTTTGAACTCAGGTTTATGTGCGCTGTCACAGGCGCAGTGCTGAAGCCCGTCTTGCTTCAAGGGATCCTGTGATCCAGCTGCCACTCACGAAGCCCAAGCAACAGGGTGGGTCCATGCGGATCCCTGCTGTCCCCCCTCTGCCCAGGAGCCAGCATGCAGCAAACGCTCACTTGGGCAGCGCTTAACCCCTCGCTCCGCTGCCCCCGCAGCCCGGCACGGCCGACTCGCTGCTCTCCTTGCATGCCGCTGGCACACCGGGCTCTGCTTCAGCTTGAACGCTGGGAAAAGCAAAGGGCATAATTTTAGGAGAAGCGTGTGAAATGTGTTCTGGCAGATCAGCCGAAGAGCTCTCCAGCGCAAGGAAAGCATTAACATTTGCAAAAGGTCCTTGCAACAAAGCAAGAAATTCCCAGCAGGCAAATCCAGATGTGGGGATGCACAAGCCCTGGGACGTAGACAGGGATGGACAAGTCCACTGTTTGGGAATGGTTTGGGAGTGATTCAGGAGTGTCCTGGGAAAGAAATGTTCCTGGGAAGGAATGTTACACTGCAGGGATGAAATGGTGGAGGCAATCAGAGTGGGAGGGACCGCTTGCTCCTGGCTGGGATTGACAGCACACAGAGGTGCAAGGGGATGGATTTAAGCTTGGTTGGGACAGGATCTCCCCTGGGTCTGAGCTCCTTTTCTCCTTCAGCCCCTCTCCCCCACATGATGGATTTGCAGAGAAAGGATGGCAAAAAAACCCTGAAGCCTGCAGCCTGTGATTCATCCTTACTATATTTGCACATATTATTAGAAAGATGAAAATATAGCCAGAGCTGGAATTACAGATTTAGTAAGCAGGACTGCCTATTTCAGCATATACTGCTTCCCCCAATGACTCTAACTCTGCAGGGGACCAATTTACAACCTCACTAGCATTAAGGCATTGCCCTACACAGGCTACTTATGTATCTGGGTGGATATATTCAGCGAGCAAGTTCTTCAGGGACAGCAGTGTTTGGGTTCTGGTGCTGCCCACTCAGCATGCTGTGCAACTGGCTGGTGCCCATAAACCTCTGCCTCAACATTTAGTCTCCTGCTAATGCTCACCCAGATCTTGGGGCTATATCTGTCCATCAATGCCATAGGCAAGAGAGACTTGTTTGCTTGCTGCTTTGCAAGCCTCTCCATCCCTGACTGGGAGTTTGGGATGAGTGAAGAGGGAGAGACCCACAGCTTGCCAGCTCCTTGATGTAACTCATCCCAAGCCCCCATCTTTTTATGAACAAATTATTGGCAAACCCCACAAATCTGAACCCACAGGTGGCAGTAACCATGCCTGGCCCATACGAGTCCTTGTTCTCATGCCTGGCCAGTGGGCTTTGTGCCCACCAGGTAGAAAGGTGGCTGATACCTCCCTGTGACATCTCTCTGTGCTATCCCATGTGAGGAGAGCTGGTGCCCTCTGTGAGCCTGGGCACAGCACTCTCCTGAGTGGGTTCTTCTTCCTTGCTGAACTGTTAGATACAGTCAGGTGGATGGGCTATCTGCTGTAGTCCACTTGCTTGGTTTAAGATATTTTGGCTTGCTAATAAACAAGGTTTGTTCAATATTTTTCTGCCTGAAAAAGATGTCTTTCAAGGTTTAATAAAGCAGCAGGCAACTGTGTGACCTGAAAAAGACCAAATAAAATACCAGGTGTGGTTGCTGGTCTCCAGCATCTTGCTAGCAAAGAGACTGTGTACCGAGCCCACTCCAAGTGCAAAAGCTCCCAGGTTTGCCAGCGTGGAGGGGCCAGGAAGGCAGCACTGGATCCCTGCTGCTAACCCAGAAAATCATGTGTGTTTTCCCATGAGGTGGCAAAGCAGCGTCTAGAGCAGCTTATGCTAGGGAGGAGAGGAAGACTCCAGGATCTGTCCTCTCTGGCTGCAGTTGGACATAGCTCCACAGGGATGTGACCCAAACAGGGTGAGCAGTGCAGTGGCACAGATATTTCGGCAGCAGTGCAGTGAACTGTATGGCTGAGGTCTGCAAGGAAGATTTCCTTGTGAATGTTTTCCTCCTTTTGCTGGAAGTAAAGGAGAACTTCTGCTTTTGGAGGTGGTTTTTTGGTTGTTCTTTGTTTGTTTGTTTGTTTTCTGATTGCTTCAGCCCCAAGGAAGGAAAGGGAGGTTGCAAGGGAGCTGACTCTTGGGACAGTGTGTGTGACAGGAAGGTCTGAGCAGAGGAGACCCCACTGTGGTTATGTTTGCTGTGAGAGACACTGGAGACTCCACTTTTGGGATTGCAAACCACTGTGTGACCCCAGCCACTCACCAGAGAGGTGATGGCACCCCTATTTCTGTCCCTGGCCTCCTAGTGAACATGTGGGAGGTATTTTTATCCTCCTGCCAGCTCCCTTAGTCACCGGTGCTTGCTTTAAATGGGTCAACAGGGAATAAAGATGCAGCAGCCCTTGCTCCCTCGCTGTCTGTCTTGGAGCACATTTACCGGCAGCACTGACTCTTCCTCCTCTTACACTCCATCCTGGCCGAGTGCTATCGGAGACCCAGGAGAGAACTCCCTGGCCCAGGCAGTGTCAGCTGCAATTAACTCCTCATTAAAGGCCGGTGGTGAGGCACTGCAGAGTTGCTGCATGCCAGGACAACAAGGGCTGTCTCCCAGGGCAGTGGAGAGGAAGGTGGAAGAGGCACTGTGTTGAGGTGGACAGATGCACAGGGGAAAGGGGGCAGCAGGAAAACTGCATCCATCTCACATACCCCAGATACATGGGAATTTTGGGAAGGAGATGGGGTTCACTAGGAGAGTCCATAAGGTTTGTGTCTGCTGCCAGCAGAGTCATGGAGCAAGTGTAATACACGATGACATCATTTGACAGCGATGACCCCAAAACCATGGTGATCTGCCTGGACAATGCCAGTCACTGCCATGACTCCCAGTGCTCACTGCCTCACACATCTGTGCACCTTGTGATCATTGTGCCAGCACCACGGTTTACAATCTCACATTTGATGACCATCCTGCGAACTGTAGCAAAATTTGAAGGGTTTAGAACCAGGGCTCTACCTGAGCATTCCCCTGGCTCTAGCCTCACTGTGCTGGTGCAGCCCAGCTGACTCTGTGAGCAGTGATCCCTCTTCCAGCATCAGTGCTAGCTGGTCACAATTTAAACCATTTTAAATGGTTTGTTCCTAAAGGGTGACAACAGAGCTTCACATCTGCTCCCGCCCAGTGTTTCAAGGGTGAGATTTCCACTGCAGTCGCCTTTGTGGCCAACTCCTGGCTTAGAGGGGACAGCGCTCGACTCCAAGGTGACCTCAAGAGATGAGTGTGGGGCGACTGCAGCACCCAGGGAGATTTGGGCCTAATCCTTGTGACATCCTATACCCAGAGAGAGAGAAAAACAGCAGGAGATAAGCTGGGTGCAGGGAGGAGGGGGGCAGAGGGGGCAATGGCTGACAGAACCAGGCAGTCGCCTCCATCACATTTAAGGGAGTTCATTTTCCTCCTGTCTCCTCAGATCTGTCCTCTTGCTGTGCTTGCACAGAGCCACGTGGCTTGGCTGCCCTGGGGAAGAGGCAAAGGGAGGGGGACCTGCTCATTGGGAGATGTCCCAGAGAGGAGCCACAGCTCCAGGCACACTGTGCAGAAGGGATTCCACACCCTGGTGTGAGCCAGATGGAGAGGGAAGGGCTGGCAGCCTGCCTCGGACCCCCACCACCTGCAGGGAGAGTGGGGTGGGTGCCAGCAGCCCACCTCTCCCACTCCGGGAGGAAAGCATCTTTGCTGCAGGAGGAGACTACAAAGCCCTCCCAGAATACCAGCAGCTCTCTCAGGAGGCCCTGGCACAGTGTTACCCTCGGGCACCTCAGGGCAGGAGCCAGGCCTGTGGAAAGCAAAAACTGGAATAAAGATTGTGAGAGTAGAACAGAAAGAAGGAAAGAAGCGAAGTTTTGGAACTTTTCTTATTTCATCTCTGGCTCCTGAACCTCTAGGCTACATTTGTTTTACCTTTTCAAGTCTTTTCTCTGTGAGAAGGATAACTAGAAACCCACACCTTGCTGATGAAGGCAGAGCCCCACGGGCACTTTTGTAAGCGGGGAACCTGGCAGGGCCTTTGGAGCTCCAGCCTCTTTGATTTCTAAAGCCACAGAGCCTGCCTGGCAGGTGAGAGAGGGGAAAGTGGCATGAGAATGGCAGTGAGGGCAGCATGTCTTGCAGTGGCATCCATCCCCTGAGGTAAAGCTGGTGCAACGGGGAAATGTCTCTGGCGGTGATGTGGAAGACAGCAGAAGGGCCACTCAGGTGTTGCTAATTTTCAAGACTGAGCTTTTTTTGTCTTAGCAATTCTGTTGCTCAGCAAGGCATGACATTTCTCTGCCGCCACCAACCTGATCACCCCTTTTCCCACTGGTCCTGCTGCCTGATGAGGCCAGGCTGGTGGTGGCCACTGTCACCATGCAGCCAGCAAGCTCCTATTCAGAGCTGAAGGACAATCTGGAAATGTGAGCTAAACATCTAAATGTGAGATCAATACTTAAACATCCCCTGGCCCTCCAAGAGCCATTTGGTATCTCTGATGCATGTACTACTTTCACACTGCAGGATGGTGCAAGCCTCTGGGCTTTTCTCCTTCTCCTGAAGTGTTGGAAGTACTTTACCTAGAGCAGCCTTGAGCTGTCAGTCTTCCCCATGAAACAGGGGCTCCAGCTTTCTCTCAACAGGGACAAACTGAGGCAAGAGAGTTCCCACATTTGCAAATCTTTATCACTCTGCATCCTTCATGCCTCCCAAAATCACAGGCCCAGGGTCTGGTCTCAGTCTTCTAGATGCCAAGGGAGCAGAAATCAGGAGATGCCTCTGGCCATGCTGTGCTAACGTGGAATCTCTGGGGCAGGCTGGGAAGCAGCTTCCTGGGGCAGCTTGGTTTCTGCCCAGGGTGTGGTTCCCTCTTCCCATGCCCCAGGCAGGACCCTGGGGAAGGGGCCCTCTGGCCAAGCTCTTCTCCCAGCTCGCACCTCAGCACATGGCTTCCCTTTTCCAGCAGTGCCAGGGCCACCTACTCCATGTCTGCCAGCTACTCCATCCTTAAAAAAGATGGTGGATGGGAGTTTTGCACCTAATTCGGACATAACCCAAGCCTGCTGGGCTCTCCGTGCTGCCATTGGTAGAGGAGAAACGTGCTGCTGGTGGATGCCAAGAATTTATTTTTCTCCTCATATTTGCAATTACCTCCACTGGTTGTTACAAATATTGGCAAGCTTTAAAAATGGTTGGGGCAGCCACATCCCTGCATTTACCCCCCGCCTTGCTCCAGCAGCCACAAACCATCTCCAGCCAGGGCAGGGATCATTTTCTGCCTGAAAAAGGCTAATGGTACATCCTGAAAAAGAGTATGAGGGGCAGAAAGCAAAGGATGAGGCCAAGAGCAGCACCAGAGAACAACTGCACAGCGTGTCCAAGGGCTCTTGTGACAAGATAAATGTCCACCAGTGAGAGTCCCATTCGAAGGACATCAGGGACATCTGCCTCTGCAAGAACTATGAGGCTGTGAACTGGTCTTCCAAAAGGAGTGATGAGTGAGGATTAGTACCTGGGAGGCTTGAACATAGCTCTCCTCACTCGGTCACAGACCTTCCCTGCCCACAGTATCAGCCAACTCACAGGAGTTTTCACAGCCCCCTCCACCTGCACCCTGCCGCGCTCAGACAGCTCCAGAAGTGAGAGCAGACCTGTCACATCCCCCACCTTCATCCCTCTCTGCTGCTTTTGGCATGCTTTTAATGGTGCAGTCTGAGACCTGTCTATAGCCACACATATCTCACTGTCTGGATTTTCAGTTTTTCTCCTTTTTTGCTTAATTTATTCCTATTCCCCCCACTGTATATTATCGCCCTTATCCTGTCCTTTGCAGAGCTGCAGGTAGTTACTGAGCCCCTCATCCAGCCTCAGCACTTTGCAAACCTCACACAGACCTTCAGAAATTATTTGTTGGGAGCCAATATCTAGCCTTTTTCCTTTTCTGTTATCTCCCCCAAGATTTTGCCATGGATCCTCCTGCATCCCTGATCATAGGAGTTTTCAGTGTGCCCTGGTCCCTTGATCCCCTTGGGTGGGTCCATGCACCAGCTGTCCTTGTATTAGTCTCAAAACTATTCACTGATTTGCTCTTCCTGTGTGGAAAACACAGGACTTGTTTCACCTAAAGCCCTGCTGCTGGTGGCATCTGTCCTGTCCTTGGGCTGGGATTTGGGAGGCAGAAGGAAAATGACATATCTGGTAGGAGCACCAAGGTGACTCCTGATTGCCGCAGCGAGGCTGCTGCCGGCATGGCACGGGGACAGATCCTATGTGGGAAAGCGGCATGCTTGATTTTTAGTCTCCCAAAAGACAGAGGCTTATTGCACAACAAAAATGTCATCAGGGTAATGGTAGGAGACCTGAAGCAAATCCCTGCCACTAATAGGATTGGGCCTTCTTCAGCAGGTCTCACTCGCAAGGGCGGATCATGCCAAAATGAAGCTGGCTCGAAAGCCCACAGGCTCCCAGCGGGCAAGGGAGCTCTGGTCACAGCCAGCCCTCTGATAGCAAAGCCCTCTCCTTCCTCTGTAATCCAGTGAAAAGAGACATCAATGGACAAGTACATCCATCCTGGCACACTCTTGGGAAGCCAAGGGCACAGAGAGCTTGCAGTTTGTTGCTACAGAGGGGAAAAGGCAGCTTGGCACATACTAGTGCCTGTGGAAGGGCAGATGCAGGAAAATGATGGTGCCAAAGGCAGCATGTCGCTCTGTGCAGAGGTGGTGCATGGGCATTGCACATCCACACCTCTGTGTTTTCTTTACCTTCTCACCCTCGTTCTCTTCCATTGGAAAAGCAAAACTTTTTCTCTGGGCCTTCCCCTGCCCTTCCCTGGTTTGAATTAAGGATCTTTCTTGTCCTGTTCTGCTCACAAGCCTTCCCCGGTATCTGCCTGAAGCTCCTCTTTCCCAGGATATATCCCTGATTTTTTTTCACCCTTGGCATCTCAAGAAAGGGCAGGAGCCCAGTGGACTGGGCCCCAGTAGAGCCAGCCTTTGCTGGAAAAGGGTTATCACGACAAGAGGAGTGTGCTGAGCTCCTTCAAGTCTCTGCTGGAAGAGCCTGTCCCCCAGCACAGGAAAGAGCTGGCAGAGGGGGAGGTGGATGTGCTCCTGCTGCCAATGTTCCACCAGTCATCCTCTGTTTCCATGTCAAAATGTTGGTCTTGTAGAAGCAAAGATTTTCATCAACATTCATACCCCGCTACAACCCCGCACAGTTACATCCACCTGGCCGAAACTTGTGCTGTGTGGGGGTCATGAGCCCCTACACGTCTCCTGGTTCCAGGGGATGAGGAGATGAGGAGGGACAGCTGGTTTGCACGGAGGCATCCTGCCCTGCTGGCCAAGCCATGCTGCCCTGCGGGCTCCGAGCCGCCCGCAGCACCTGAGTGTACCTGGCAGCCGGCCGGCACCTGTGCCAGAGCCTGTGCTTGGCACGGCCGCCCTTCCCGAGGAGAGGCTCTGCCGCTGCTGCCGGTCTGACGCCGGGACAGCACGCAGCACGCTGCTCCCGGCCATATGGCCTCCTCCTGCAGACCCTGCCTCAGCCGCCGGAACAGGCGCCCTAAATCCCCCATCCCAGCGAACTCCAACAGCTCACTGCCGCCACCACCATCTCAGGTCCTCAAGCACGGGAGGGGAAGCGCTGGGTCCCTTTTGCTGCCACGGTTTTTATTGCTCCACGGTTGGCTAAAGCAGCCTGGGGCTGGCCCCGCTGCCTCCCATCCTCCCTGCAGCAGACCCCCCTTCACACACAGCTGTTAGGCTGATCCCTAAGGATGCCCTGCGCTGCAATGGCTGCTCTCATCCTTTCTCTCTTTGGGTGTGTTATGCCCTAAATGATTGTCGTTTGAGTCAGCACATTGCATGAGGGGTGGTCAGGGGTGAGAGCGGGTGGAGTGGAGAGAGGGAGGGTAGCCATAGATGTCACTGCACTGCTGAGTAAGCTGGGCTGTACATTGCTGCCTCCAGGCGTTTATATGGCTTTTTAATGTTTGAAAAAGTGGTAGAAACTTACTTTAAAGAGGAGAGGAGGAACTCAGGGTCCACCCAGGACAGCAGCAGGGACCTGCCACTCAAGCCCAGCATAGCAGGAGGTTTGAGGCTGGGGTGCTCCTGCTCAGCCTGCAGGCACCAGTGAGTGGACAGTTTTGGGTCCAACATCCCACTGACTGCCCTGAAGCTCAGATGAGCGTAAAGGGGGCTGCAAAGACTCCGCAGCCATCCCAAACACAACCTCCAGACTGCGCCAGCAAAAACCCTGGGCTAGAGAGCTGATGGGTACCAAGTGCCTGCAAAGGGGGAGCATTTACCAGCACTGTCTCCAAGTTCAATCCTAAATGCAAAGTCCATATGCAGACAGCCTGGGGGTCACAGCTGATGCTCATGGACCTTTGTGCTGTATGTGGAGGCATGGCTGCCCTCTAACAGTGGCAGCTGAGGGAGCTTGGGCTTCCAGCCCAGATCCTGCTTGCCCATACTGCGACATAAATTAAAAATAAGCCCTTGCTTTGAGCTGATTTTCTCCTCATTCCTCTCGATGTCATTTGGATTCAAATCCAGCCGCCTTTGGGAAGCTGGAAGCTTGCAAATCTCAACTTTTGAATGTTTGCAGTTATGATGGTAATGGTAAAGCACATATGCTTCTGTGTTCTCTATAAGCCGTTATGAGGCACAGTTGTTCTTTTACAGCCGTTTTACAGCCAGAGCATCAAGCACAGGCAGGGGAATAAAACCCTTGTGAACATTGGGCTGGAAATAGGGTGGATGGTGGCTGCTCTGGGCTCAACCACCTCATCTCTGTGCCTCCTCCAGTGCATTTAACTTTCCCCTGGTTTAGTTTTCCAACACCAGTAGCCCAAGATCTGCTTTGGTTTCCCTAATCCATTGAGCCTTTGATAATGTGAGGAGGGGAGTAGAATTTTATTGCACATTAGCCCAGCACTCAACCCTAATTGCAGTCCAGGGGTCCCATATCCCAGTCCTAGTCCTAGACAATGAATCTCAGAAAACTCTCAACTTCCGAGCAGGATGCTGATGGCCAAAGAAATTTCTGTCACAAAGGCAAGGGGAGACTGTTCCCTGGGTCTAGCCCTGGCTGGAACAGAACCAGCTTCAGTAGCTGAAGTTTCAGAGGGAAGCAGGTTTCTCTGGTGTATCCTGGGGAATGGTGGGAAGTGTGGGGGGATGCACACGCCCCATGTACCCCCAGAGATGGTGGCAGGAGCTCTGCCTCTCCTCTGCCTCCAGGCAGGGGACAGTGTCGCAGCGCATGCTGGAAGCTCTTCCTGACAGCCTTCCTTCGCCTTCAGCTCTTCCTAGCTGATGATGTCGGCTGTTAGCTGCTGATTTGCAAGCAGCAAAACCCACTCTGGCAGCACTCAGCACACAAGCATGAGGTGCGGGAGTCCTCCTCCTATTGCAGCACAGCCCTTCGGGATGGGGCATCCACCCCACAGCAGCACCCTTTCCCTTGTTCACCCCTTGGCCCTGAGTCCAGATCAGTCCTGCATGGTAAAAATCACTTTTTTTGGAGGAAAGTGTCTCTGATTCCCCGGGGGGGAGGCGGGGGGGCTGGATTGTTAGCTTTGGGGCTCCAAACACGCACTGCTAGCTTTTTTTTTTGTGGAGCTGACTGCACCCCAAATCCTCCCACGCTGAGGGAGGCTTCCACGGCTTTACTTCACATTGATGATGGTGATGGCTCCCCCTCCTCCTGCTCCTCGGGCAAGAGCCTCGCAGCTCTTCTGGGCTTGCACCCTCATGATCAGCGGGGATCTGGGTCTGTCGGGCTCTCTGGCTGTGACAGAGAGGATCTTCTCCAGATCACCCTGCCCTGCCAGAAACAATCTGTTTACAGTGTCAGCGCTCGGTGTATCCCTCCCCACTCGGTGTTGAACCGCCCGTATATCCTATTTCTGCAGGCGCAGAGACACCCTTCTGTAGCCCGGGTGGTATTGTCACTACAGGGAATATTTATGTTACATCCTCCAAAGCTGGTGGTCAAAGTCTAACGGAGCTCTTCTCCCAAATCCCTGTCCGTAGAAGTGCCCGCGGATGTCGCAAGCATGTTCTTTGCTGTTTCTCCGGAGGTCCCTGCTGACCTGAATTTTCCTGCGGGTCCTGCCGCTGCTTCCCAATGATGTGAGAGTGTAGGTGCCGGGCTACAGGGTTTCCCTCTCACAACCCCCTCCCTTTGGGGATGCAGCTAGTGGCTGGGTCACTTATTTGACAAAGATGAGCTGACGGCTCAGCGGGGCTGCGGGCTGCAGCCCCTGGTGCCAGCACTGCACGGAGCCAGCTCCGGCCGGCCCTGCGCGCCGGGGACGTGCCGGGCGGGTGCTCCTCTGCACCATGCCCTTGGCTTTGGTTTCCTTCTGGGTTGATGCACGCAGCTAACGCCTGCGGGAGGCTCTTCCTCCCTTCTCGCTCCCAGAGACCCTTTAAATCGGCTGCTTCACACTCAGTACTTTACACTCAGTAAACACCCTCCCCCCCCCGCCTTAAAACCGTTTCCTTTCTCCCAGGTCATGACAGGCAACCATTTCCCAGCAAACTCCCCGATTTTGGCCAGTTTTGCGCTCTGCCTGTTAAGTCTGTTAAACTCTCCAGGCCCCCGGGGCGACTCTGCTCGCACACACGTCGGGAGCAATCACCCGGTGCCTGGGAAATGATTGCTGGCGTTACCTGGGCAGCTGCAAACTTCGCTTGCACAGCTTCTCTCAAGGCCGATGCTGCTTTCGGCTATTAGCGGTAACGACCCCCATGTCTGCAACTTCCAGACGACGGGGCCTTTCATCAGAGAGCCCTCCCAGACGCAGAGAAAGTGTGGCTTTTGGAGACGAGCAGTTTTCTTCCGCCTCACTAGATTTTTATCTCTTTCAGGAAGCTCTGGAGGCTACAAGCTACCTTACCTAATGGATCTCTATTAGGCTGAGGCACTGGGGGCCGATCGGACACGTCCCAGGCTCCAGCTGCTCTCCTCATCCATGCTTTCAATGTCTTTGACTTTTGCCAGACTCCAGATGGGAAGCGACCGGGGGCCTGCAGGGCTCAGGCTTGGTGAATAGGGAAAGGATATTCTATCCTCTAAATCCATCCCCCAGCAAAACGTGTAAGTATTTCACTCTCGATGGGGTGGGAAGCTTTTTGTGCAAAGCTCCAGCCTGAAATATCAGATTGCCATGATGCACAGGCAGGATGATCATGGACTGTTTCATCTCATGTGAGACCCTCAGCCTGCCCCCTGTGATGTGGCTGGTAAGGCATGGCTCCTGAGGACAGGCTGGTCCACAGGGCTTCAGTGTCAGCCTGAAGGAGGTATCTGCCAGAGTGAGGTGAGCCTCCCCAGCCTATTTAATCCCACCTCCATCATTATAGTATCTTTTTGTATCATCACTTGCCTGGGGTCTCCTGTGCCAGCACGATTCAGCCCAAGTTCAGCCACATCCCCCAGGACAGAGTACCAACAGGGCAAGACAGGACAACGCATTATTCATCCTCTTTCTCACAGAGTGTGGAGGGAAGATATGCCCAAGAACACAGTGGTGATGCCAGATTTGCTGACCTTCCCTGGTAGAGGATTTAGGTCTGTTTGGAGGTGATGAGATTGCAGCCACAGCTCCCATATGTCACTGCCCCTCACCCCAACCACCCTTGTTACAGGCTGTACAATGTGTTAGTGCTGGGCAAGAGGCTCGATGGCCCCTCAGTTTGCCCCACCCTGCTCTTACCGCAATGGTCCCAGAGCAGGAAAAGTAAATCATGCCCTTCTGGGAAGAGGAGCTGGCAGTGAGGATGAATACCACCTTTATGGGTGGCACCAGCCAGAGACCAGAGCAGCGGGTGCATATTCCCTAGAGAGTCTGAATTTCGAAGCCCAAACAACAGGGCCAGTCAGTGGCTGGCTGAAAATCACTGCGATTCTGTGGAGGATGACTTTCTAGGGCTGTACCAGCAGGCCCTCACTTTGCCCGTCCTACAGCCCCCCTATCGACTGCTCTCCTTGGGAGGTGCTCTAATGGCCACAAGGGACTGGGACTGCTGCTCTTCCCCCTTCCCTAAGTGTCCCCTCGCTGAGAGGCTGCAGAAGGGCACCCCACCACCCCGGGGGGCTCTGTCCCCCCAGCACACACCCCTCCTGTACTAGCACTAAGCGCCAGCGTGCGGCCCCGCAGCTCCCGTCCAGTCGAGTGTGGGTGCCGCGGCGGGGCTTGGTGATGCTCGGGGGTAGGCGTGCAGCGCGGGACTGGTGTCACGCGTGTCCGGCCGCCCGCGGCGGCTGCCCGACGGGGAGGGCGGGCATCCTGCCGCCCGGTGGCGGCGGGGAGACTGGCAGAGGACTCGGTGAAGGACCTTCTCCGGTTTCCTCGGGAGGTTGTCAGGCGGCGGGGGAGCCGAGCCCCCCGCGCCTCTCTGGCCGCGCCGGCTCCCTCCCCCTCTCCCCCGCACTCCTCCTCCTGCTGCTGCTCCTCTTGCTCCTCCCGCCCTGGTGCGAAGGGCTTTTGCTGCTTTTCCCTTCTCTCTCCTCCCTGTCTCCTCGGCGGAGCGCAGTGCCGGGAGGCGCGGGCAGAGGCGCGGGGATGGGGCGGCCGCCGGCGCCCGACCCGCTCGCCCGCTCCCGCCGCCCGCCGCCGCGTTCCCTCCCCGGCCGGCGGGAGGCGGCGGTTCTCCCATCCCGCCCGCCTCGCCACCTGCTCTGAATCCCTCTGCTCATCGGCCGATCTGGGGAGAAACGGGGAGGGTTACGTGCCCTCGCACTTTTTTTTTTTTNACACCCCTCCTGTACTAGCACTAAGCGCCAGCGTGCGGCCCCGCAGCTCCCGTCCAGTCGAGTGTGGGTGCCGCGGCGGGGCTTGGTGATGCACGGGGGTAGGCGTGCAGCGCGGGACTGGTGTCACGCGTGTCCGGCCGCCCGCGGCGGCTGCCCGACGGGGAGGGCGGGCATCCTGCCGCCCGGTGGCGGCGGGGAGACTGGCAGAGGACTCGGTGAAGGACCTTCTCCGGTTTCCTCGGGAGGCTGTCAGGCGGCGGGGGAGCCGAGCCCCCCGCGCCTCTCTGGCCGCGCCGGCTCCCTCCCCCTCTCCCCCGCACTCCTCCTCCTGCTGCTGCTCCTCTTGCTCCTCCCGCCCTGGTGCGAAGGGCTTTTGCTGCTTTTCCCTTCTCTCTCCTCCCTGTCTCCTCGGCGGAGCGCAGTGCCGGGAGGCGCGGGCAGAGGCGCGGGGATGGGGCGGCCGCCGGCGCCCGACCCGCTCGCCCGCTCCCGCCGCCCGCCGCCGCGTTCCCTCCCCGGCCGGCGGGAGGCGGCGGTTCTCCCATCCCGCCCGCCTCGCCACCTGCTCTGAATCCCTCTGCTCATCGGCCGATCTGGGGAGAAACGGGGAGGGTTACGTGCCCTCGCACTTTTTTTTTTTTTACCCACTTCTTTTTTTCTACCCTTTTTTGCCTTCCCTCCATTACGCCCCCCTTCTCCCCAGCCCGTTTCTCCTCCATCGGGGCTCTTCGGCGGCCATGCGGCCGGTCCCGGGCGAGTGGCTCTAACTCGTCTCCTCGCTCGGATGGCCCCCCGGAGCCGCGGGCGGATGGAGCCGAGCTACGTCGTGGGTATCTGCTGCCTGGTGCTGCTGAAGCCGGGCCGGGTGTGGAGCGGCGAGCCCAGCACCGGGGGGCCCGGGGAGAGTGGGAACAGCAGCCAGGCACCGCCGCCGGAGACAACGGTCCCCGCGCCCACCGGAGCGGCACCACCGGGGGGGGACCGCTGCCGCGGGTACTACGACGTGATGGGGCAGTGGGACCCGCCGTTCAACTGCAACGCCGGCATCTACCAGTACTGCTGCGGGACCTGCGGGTACCGCTTCTGCTGCCAGTTCAAGCCCGGGCGGCTGGACCAGAGTGGCTGCTCCAACTACGACACCCCCAACTGGGTCAACACGGGCCAGCCGCCTGCCCGGGTGGACGAGACCCCCGAGGACCCCACTCGTGACAGGACCAACATGATCGTCTACATCATCTGTGGTGTGGTGGCCATCATGGTGCTGGTGGGCATCTTCACCAAGCTGGGCCTGGAGAAGGCACAGGGTCCCCAGACAGAGATGACCGTCTCCAGGTAAAGGGGTCCAGTCCCCTCACCTTCCCCGTTTCATCTCCCCATGGGTGGCAGCTCATGTTCCTAGCCCGTTGCGTAGACTGAGCCCTGGCATCACCTTGGGACTGCCAGGAGGGTGAGATGTCCCAGCATGCTGAGACACCGGGGGTGGGTTGGCTGCAGCCCACTAACCTGGTAGGGAGGGCTGGCAGCCAGGACAGCCTCCACGAGAAGGGGTGGTTGTACACCCATCTCCTCTCAAAATGACCTGCTCCATCTCTTGAGGAGGCATGTCCCTGGCTCAGGAGTGCCAACNGGAGCGCAGTGCCGGGAGGCGCGGGCAGAGGCGCGGGGATGGGGCGGCCGCCGGCGCCCGACCCGCTCGCCCGCTCCCGCCGCCCGCCGCCGCGTTCCCTCCCCGGCCGGCGGGAGGCGGCGGTTCTCCCATGCCGCCCGCCTCGCCACCTGCTCTGAATCCCTCTGCTCATCGGCCGATCTGGGGAGAAACGGGGAGGGTTACGTGCCCTCGCACTTTTTTTTTTTTTACCCACTTCTTTTTTTCTACCCTTTTTTGCCTTCCCTCCATTACGCCCCCCTTCTCCCCAGCCCGTTTCTCCTCCATCGGGGCTCTTCGGCGGCCATGCGGCCGGTCCCGGGCGAGTGGCTCTAACTCGTCTCCTCGCTCGGATGGCCCCCCGGAGCCGCGGGCGGATGGAGCCGAGCTACGTCGTGGGTATCTGCTGCCTAGTGCTGCTGAAGCCGGGCCGGGTGTGGAGCGGCGAGCCCAGCACCGGGGGGCCCGGGGAGAGTGGGAACAGCAGCCAGGCACCGCCGCCGGAGACAACGGTCCCCGCGCCCACCGGAGCGGCACCACCGGGGGGGGACCGCTGCCGCGGGTACTACGACGTGATGGGGCAGTGGGACCCGCCGTTCAACTGCAACGCCGGCATCTACCAGTACTGCTGCGGGACCTGCGGGTACCGCTTCTGCTGCCAGTTCAAGCCTGGGCGGCTGGACCAGAGTGGCTGCTCCAACTACGACACTCCCAACTGGGTCAACACGGGCCAGCCGCCTGCCCGGGTGGACGAGACCCCCGAGGACCCCACTCGTGACAGGACCAACATGATCGTCTACATCATCTGTGGTGTGGTGGCCATCATGGTGCTGGTGGGCATCTTCACCAAGCTGGGCCTGGAGAAGGCACAGGGTCCCCAGACAGAGATGACCGTCTCCAGGTAAAGGGGTCCAGTCCCCTCACCTTCCCCGTTTCATCTCCCCATGGGTGGCAGCTCATGTTCCTAGCCCGTTGCGTAGACTGAGCCCTGGCATCACCTTGGGACTGCCAGGAGGGTGAGATGTCCCAGCATGCTGAGACACCGGGGGTGGGTTGGCTGCAGCCCACTAACCTGGTAGGGAGGGCTGGCAGCCAGGACAGCCTCCACGAGAAGGGGTGGTTGTACACCCATCTCCTCTCAAAATGACCTGCTCCATCTCTTGAGGAGGCATGTCCCTGGCTCAGGAGTGCCAACCCACCAGCCAGTGGGGTGGGTGACATGTGAGCTATAGAATGTGGCTCTCCCTCGCAACAAATCTGTGGTTCCCAATGTCCCAGGAAGGTGAGACCAGGTCTGACTGCGTGTGGGGTGACTCTGGACTGCAGTCCCCTTGATCTCAGCGTTGCTTGCAGTGCTGGGGGAGACAAGGTGGCAATGACATTTCCACTGTGGCTGCTGCGCCAGCTCCATGTGCATGTGTGCACACGCGTGTGTTTGCATGTGCCCTGGTGTCTGCTCTGTGCACCAGCGTGGGACACCGCCCTTATATCCTGTTTGTGCAACTGTGGACGCAGAGGGTGTCCACACTCCTGTACCTCCTGGAGCGCACCCTCCAGTGGAAAGTTGGGCAGCTTCTTCCTGGAGCCCATGCCCTGTGGCTCCAACCCCTGCTTTTCAGCCTGCTCCTGGATCTGAGCACAGGGCTGGCAAGGGGAAGGTCAAGGTGTCAGACACACTTTGGCACTGGAGAACCCCTGCATCTCCCCCAACTCCTGTGCTGCTGCTGCGGCTGTCAGTGCATCTTCCCCTCTCCCTCCTGCTGCCAATGCGTGCTTCTCTCCCCATTTTGGGGCTCTACTTTGCATCTTCCCAGTGAGGACATCAAGCCTGGAGAGAAACCCATTTTCATGCCATTTTGTTAAGGGATTTTAGCTTTAAAAAAAAGGAAAAGCAGGGCTGATGGAAATTATTTCATCAGGATGATCAGGAAGCTGTCCTGATTGCAATCCCCAGCACCAACACACTCTCTTCTTCCCCTGGGGCACCCCTCTTCCCCTGCCCATTTGGGACTTACGCAGCCATTGGGTGCTGCACCCCAAATCCAGACCCTACTTGCACCCACCCAGGGGAGCAGAGGCTGATCACCCCTGGTTGGAGGAGGGTCATACTGAGTCTGGAGGAGTGCCACAGGACCTTCCTGAGACACAAGAGGTAGTTTTGGGGGGATTCATGCTGTGCCCCCACCTTGGCAGAGAGTCTGGCTGTGTGCTGCTACGTGCCCGCGCCTCCCCCCGCATTGCCTGAGGAAGTGCTGGCACCTTGACAGGATCAATACGGCCTCTGCCAGCCTCCTGACTCCCCTTCCACCGTGTCTTTTTTTGGTCATCCCCCCCACCTCCTGGGAAAGGGATACTGTGCTCGGGGAGGGGTCAGACCCTGGGACACCCAGACCCGTGTCCTCATCCCCTGCCA
>WAAE01017150.1:0-10895 GCA_013400495.1 Nicator chloris
AAGAATGGGATTGTACCTACACATGGCTGTGAGGGGGAAAAAAATCCTCATTGCTCAGTTCTCCAGCTTTTGTGCCTTGCCTTCAGCAGGTGTGACATTTTTAATGCAATTAACCCAAACATCAGGGCTCTACTGCCACACACTGCCATGTGCACTCTGTAAGAGTGCATGGCTTTATGAATTTTGCTGTTCCATGTTGGTGGCACAGGGTGCCTGGGCAAAGAGGAGTGGAGGGAAACTGCTGAGAGGTGCTGGGAGCTGTAATCCTGCACCATACTGCTAACCCTGAAATTGCTGAATCAGTTCACACCTTTTTTTACAGGTGATGTTTTGTCTCTGTTATGTGCTGGGGGTCACTGTGAAGGAGGTGGTCACTGCAGAGGTGCCAGGGTTGTAAGGCTGAGGGGCTTGGAGCATGTGGCAGCACAGCATCCCTGGCAGCACAGCATCCTCCTCCCCAGCAGCTCAGGCTCCTCTGGGCAGCAACACGACAGATTAATGTCAGATAGCTGCTGCCTTCTGAAGAAAGTTCTCTTGCTTTCCTCTCCCCAGTATTTGACCCTTTAAAAGTGCTCAGGACAAGTGACAGCAGCAGACTTCCCAGTTATTAGGCTGCAGAGTAGTGAACGTGCAGTATTTGGTGCTTAGCTTCCATTTAGACCCTGATCACAGCTGCCATTTGGGTCAGGAAGAGCTTTTCCTGTTGACAGATTGGCTGTGTGCTAGGAAAACAACTCTTTCCCCTGGGCATCGTGTAATTATTTGGTGGTGAGGAGTTGCCATGGCCAGGCAGCTCCACACGGATTGCTGCCGGAATATCCGTGAGCCTGGTCACTCTGTCACTGCGGTGTCACATCCCCACACCAGGGCTGCATTTCTGCCAGAGGGCTCTTACTTGCCCTCCTAGCTCATCAAGGGAGGAGCACAGAGATAAGGCAAATTCTAGCTGGTTCTTAGCCCAAGAGAGGGTTGGTTGTGTCAGGGTTCAGCTCTGCGACCCGGAGTCCTGCAGGAGATACTGGCAGTGTCAAACTGGTGGCACTGGGGAGCAGAGATGGGCTCACAGGAGGGATCAGGGATGTGCTCTGGGCTTCATGGGATGGATCAGGAGCTGGGGCAAGGTTAAAGGTTTGTGGGGAAAAGTCAGAATTAAAACAGGTGAACTAAAAAGGGATGGATTTTTCATGCTTAATCAGGGTTTATAAAATCAATGTGTAACTGAACTGAATTCAAACACTGGGATATATAAGCAGACTCCTTTATTGACATCTGAGGAATTTGTAATTCATTCAGAAGCAAACGTTTCAGGTGCTCTTCTCTCTGGGTATATTTTCCCCTTAATCATATTTCTCCTAACGATCAGTCTTGAAAGTTGTCTTATTTCTGCAGTGCAAAAAATCCTGCTGGTGAACATTCCCCAATTGCACTCATAATTATTTCTGATTAAAAGTGCCCTGGCCTGACAGCACCAGGGAAATTAATAGGAGAAGCTTTCTACAAGTTTTAGAAGACGAGCAAAGACATACTCACTCCCTCTTAAAATTATTTAAGCAGGTGCTGTGGGAAGCCATTGCTTTTATAATGCTCTTCAGATGTTTACAGCAAAACATTTTTTTCCAGTGATTGAATTTTTCGAAGTACTAAAATACCATGGAGAAATATGTTTCCCACCAGTTTTATGGCTCCCTGGATGCATTCTATACAAACCCTGTATCTGCCTGGACACAAACACTCTATTGCAAAAAGATATCTTGCCATTTTAACAAGCTGCACTGCCTTGAAAGGATACACTGCATCACCAGTGGGAATGTCAGTACCTTAAGAGTAATACTGCTTTAAGGGCACTATTTTATTAAAGCAGACCTCAGTAATTTGTTCCTGACTGTTATACACCCTTATTTTATTAAAGGTATTTTACATCTGTGGAGGAGATTACTACCACTCCTATTTTCTCCACTGCTTGGCTTTAATGGATGGTGTGGAATATAATATTTATTAAGGCTAAGCAGGGGAAGACATAATAGCAGAATTGTCCTTTATAACCTATTTTACACAGCTGTAAAATAAACCTTAATAAAGCAAGAATAATTATCCAGGAATATCCAGGAAATGGAGTATTCCTCCTGTGTCAAATATTTGAAGGGCTTAACTGCTGGCTATACATGTACTTTAAGAAATTGAACTCAACAGTAATATTATTGATATTAGTTTGATACTACTTTAAAGTATATTAAGAGGTTAAGTATCTTGTGTTTCATAATTGCTATGTTAGCATAAATCAATATATAACTGTAATTTCTCTGTGGTGCTGACTGTATATGATGCTCCAGGATTATCCTGTTTTGTGCATAGCTTTGTTTTCCTTTCTTGGTATGATTTCTCTTCTTGGTGACAGTCACTGGAATCTGTCCCAAAGGGAAAGATTTTGTATTAAGGACCTAATGCAGCTTTGCAAACTGATTCCTGATCAGATATTCCAGAAGAACTGCTAAAGCAATTCCTCTCTTCCCCCTGCCTTCTTGATTTCTTCCTCCTGTTGTCCTATTTATACTTCTTACATTGTGGAAATGATTTGGACTACAGTTATTACATTAATTATCCAAAGTGACATTTTTGCAGTGTGTGAAAAGACAGGGTGGTATGTAAAATAGATGCACTAAGAACACCTACAGTATGACAACAAGTAGCAGGGTAATTGCTGAAAATGAAGTCTTTTCTGCTATCTCTTCTCTTCAACATCTGTTGTT
The DNA here is from genome assembly GCA_013400495.1 of Nicator chloris. Taxonomy (NCBI): domain Eukaryota; kingdom Metazoa; phylum Chordata; class Aves; order Passeriformes; family Pycnonotidae; genus Nicator; species Nicator chloris. The sequence goes on from WAAE01017150.1 coordinate 2,748, forward strand.
CCATATGGAGTCATAAATATTTGCAACAAAATAGTTGAAGAAATAATCTCAACATTAATAGGGAAAAGCTGAATCCGCAAAGAAAATTGAAGAATTTTTTTTTCTTCTTGTCAAATTCCTCCTACCCATCCTCATCTGACACTTTAAAATCTCAGTAGAGGAATAGTCAGACTACAGTGATGCTTCAAAAATCACCATGAAAAAAAACCTTTGTGAATGTTAATAGGAGAGTTAGCTGAGAAAAAATTTATAACCTCCTGATAATGACCATGAGGAGGATTTTTGGATTTTTTAATTTTCCCCCTTTCTTCCATGTCACAGTAATTTTGCTACTAAACTTTTATTGAATAGTTCACATTTTCCCTTCTCTCTGTTGTCAGTAGAAATAATCCTCCTCATCCTGGTGAGTAGTGACAAGGTACTATTACTGCCTAAACAAAATAGTTACTTCAAATTGCCAAATGCAGATCAATATTTTTTAAGCTTTTCTCTAGATTAAGAAGCATTTTTAAAGCACAGAGCAACTTTAAATATTTTGGAATCCAGATTACCAAAACCTGCCTGAAGAGCAGCTTGTAGGAGAAAGCAGGGATAATAATAACACCAACAAACAACAAATAGTAAATATTTCTGAATATAAAAAATAGCATTTTGAAGGCTCTTTATATATTTATTAGGAGCCTTAGTGGGAGTACTTAAGTTTCTCCTTAATTAATAGAATTTAACAAGATGACATCAGTTGTTTTTGTTTTTCTTAATCTGTACACGATGAACTTTAGAGTGAGGTTACATGCGGTGAAGCTTTAGTTCTGATGTTGAGCCAGTGAATTGCTGCACTTTTTAGTTTCATTTTTATTATTATTGCAAACCAAGTATCTCATCTAACCCAGGTCTTTGTTTTTAAGGCTTGAATCACTAAAATATTTTCAGGTGTTTTTACTGCCAGTGCCATGTGAACATCAGAGTATATTGTAAATATGTTGAAGTTATAAATAGATATAATTTTCTGTGTTATTAATGAGAGTACACTGATGAAAATGTCAACGCTGTATAATTATGCACCTCTTGATAAAGAGTGCACAGATAAAGGCAATTTGTAAACTGTAATTTCAGCTTTTTCTAGTGAAATTTTCATTTCTCTGCTTTTTGCCGCCTCCTCGTGAGGTCCTTTGGGAGGACACACCCTCATCATTCCTGCGATCAGGAAAGGTGTCCAGGAGGCAGTGCTGTCCCCTGTGCTGGCACTGCTGGGGCACCTCCAGGACCCTCATGACAAGAGGGACATTGAGGGGCTGGAGCATATCCAGGGAAGGGAATAGAGCTGGGGAAGGGGCTGGAGCACCAGGAGGGCTCAGGGAGCTGGGAAAGGGGCTCAGCCTGGAGAAAAGGANCGAGTGGTTTCAGAGCGCACAGGTGAGAACCTGCTTGGACATAGATAAGTGGAGCATAGTTGATGGTACTGTTCTCTGGTTCTTTGGAGAAGCTTTTAAGGTAGCATGGAAATGTATAGGAAATGTATATTTAATTGTTAGATACTCTTCACAAAGTGAAGTTTTTTCCTGGCAAAGCTCAGTGGTGAACAACGCTTGTATCAGTTACTGGAAAATGAAATGAAATCTGATTTAAGGGTAGTGCACTGGATTAATCAGCTACTCCTCAATTGCATTCACTGACCCTGTTCATTCCAGGGCTGTAATTAACAGAAACAGCAGTGACTTTAAATTTGGCACCTGAATCACAAGGTTAAAGCACTAAATTTCTGACTGGTGCCTGGTTTACAGGAGGCATCTCTTTTCTTACTGATAATCAGGAGTCTCAGCTCCTGGCAAAGCAGCAATGAGTGAGGGGGAAAAAGATAGTCAGAGGGTTATGGAGGATTTTGGAAGTTACTAAAGCATGGAAGACAGGTAACCCTGTCCTTATGGAATTAGAAATACAAAATACTTGAAATAATGCTTCAGATTACAGGTTCTCATACTTGTTTTGCCGTAAAAGAAAAAAAACCAACCTGGCTTCTAGTTAAACAATTAAGAAGTTGTCAAGATTTAAAATGAAAATAAGTCTCTTTCAGAAAACTGATTTTGCAGTCAAAAATTAGAATTTTAGCCCTAATTGTGTTAAAACACCCTTGTTTGGATACCACCTATCCCTATTGTGACGTAGATGTGGAGCTGGAAGTCAAGAGACCTCTTGCCACCATGAAGATACATCAGTTTGGGTGATTCTGTCAGGTCTTTGGGCAAATAATGGTACTTCAAATACATGTTCACTTTCACAGATGAGTCACACAGACAACCCAGCTGATGTTGCATATCCTCTGCTTTATTTTATTAAAAGTCAAAGAGGTCCATTAGAGTATCCAGGCTGTTCTGTAACTATGGGCCACTAAATGTAGTCCACATCACTCAGGTATGAAACTCAAAGAATTATAATTGTAATAAACCACTTCAGTCCTTGGGTTTCTGAATTTTATGCCACAGGCAGGGAAAAGGAGTGACCCAGCTACCACCTATGTCCAAACTCATCTTCTTATCCCTGCCTGAAGGGTTTCTGAGATCCAGTGTCTTGGTTAGTAACTAACAGGTTAATAACAATAAATAGTGTATAAATTGTTTCTCTCTCCTCCATATGTCACGTATTTATTTAATGCATGAGTTATATTCTATGAGCTGTTGGAGGTGAATAATACTCACACAGCTCCAGGTAGATAAGTTTTTAAGTGTATGAGAAGAAATCACTTGGTAGTCTAACCAGTGCAAATTGTAGCTTTAATATTTCTCCCTTGTTTTGAGAGGGATGTGGCATGTCAAGTGGATCAGGGCTGTGACTGATGGGTTTAAAAGCATGGCCTTCTGAAGGAAAATAAAGCAGCTGGCAAATAAAAGTGCCTGTTGGTTTGGGCCGTGCAGGGAGCAATTCAGGTTCCCCACATTCCCAGTGCTGTGTTCAGTCTGGAGGTTGATGCTTCATTTGCCAATCCCTGTTCATGCAATTTAGGCAGAAGACAGAAGATGAAATACTTAAGCATATTGAATTAAGAGCAAGAACTTCCTAGCAGATTTCGGTGTGCTTTCCCAGGATGATACTCCATTCACTGTTAGTGTTTACTGTGTGTTTCTTTGCTCTGCAGTATAATTCTTACTTTCATCTATTCATCTGGATGTCAGCTAGAAATTAAAATAAAAAGACTGCACTCTAAATGGATTCCTGAATGCTTTTATAAAGCATGGCAGGTTTAACAAACAGGCTCGATAAAAGTAGTTCCCACTTTGCTTCAATAATCAGAAAGGTTGTTTGTGTCCTTGGTCAGACTGTAGCTGTTGTGGCTTTATTTCTTGCTTATTCTGTTGTATTGTATATGTGAGTGCAGCTTTTAGCATGTATGTTTTTAGTGGTGTTTAAAATCAAAATCCTTAAATCAACATTATTTTTTTCCATTAAAGAGATGCATTTGATACAGTCCCCAAGAAATGCTTCCAGCACATGCCATTTTTAATTGCTTTACCAATTACGATTCCTCGAGTCTAGCTAATAAATTTCTGCCTAACTGTGCACTTATTCAGAGCATGGGCAAGATGTAGATACCGTTCAGATGTGAAGACCTATTACAAGATTGAAATAGATTTCTAATGCATTTATCATTCATCTTTGCAGAGTGTGATTTCAATCAGAAAAAAAAATGATAAATGGTTTGACAGTTTCCACCCATATACGCTAAAACATAATACACTGCTTCTAGTTTCAGCTATTACAGACTTTAACATGCAATGTGACCTTGGTCTGCAAAGCATGTTTGGTTAGCACAAAAACTTAATCATAAGAAGTCATAAGTAGAATCCTTCTTCTTTACTGCCCTTTTTCTGGGACTTGGAAATGTATTGCTTCTAGGACAGGTAGGATATGAACAATGGGCCAAATAGAGTCCAGGGTTATCTCATCTGTGTGAAAACTGCTGCTGAAAATCGATGTGACCTCTGCTACACTGTCATCCCAATTCCCACCCTCTGTGTCCTATTTGTCTTTTGGTAGAAGCTTAGATCTGTGTGCTGTCTCTATGTGTCTCTCTTGGGCCAGATTATCAAAATGAATCATTGCCTGCATACCTCTTATATTTCTATTTATTTTCCTGGTGTTGACTAGGTCTGATGAAATATGATTCTTTTTGCATTTGATCCTCACTGCAGCAAGCAGCACCTTATTTAGCTGTGTCTATCTCTTTAAAGAAGAGTAATACTATTTTGAAACTTCAATCTGCTGTACAGTAGCATTACAAACCATAGACCATGCAACCTGTCTTCACAGTCAATAGTAATTTTCCTTTCGGCCAATTTAATGTTATTACTTTCATCTCCAAATAGCAGAGATTTCTAGAGGTGTTAGAGCAGCTCCAGTTTTGTTATGCATACTTCATGTATTGCTTTCTTTTTCAAATGCCACTTCTGTTTAGTCTTTTGTGACTCCACGGCTTCGCTGTTATTTCTGTGCAGCATCATGTGCGACAACTAATCAGGTTATTTTAAAAACTCTGCCACTGATGTCTTTAAATATGAGCAATGGTGTTTCTGAATCAGCACAAACTTTGTGGTCTGAGTTTGTTACCAAAGTTGGGATTTTTTAAATGGATCACTTAAATTCCATCTAAGATGCTGTCTCTGAGTACATGTAGAGGTTACTGGCTTTTGTTATTAGTCCTACAACATCATTAGGAAGATATTCCATTTAATGAACTCACAGAGCAAAGTCAAAATACTCCCAAACCAGAGATTTCAAAGAATACTTGAACACTGCTAATGCTTCTGGTTTGTTGTCAGGTGGATGCAAAAAGTGCACCTCGATGGAGGCTCCTGGAGTGTGTTATACCAGAAAATAGTGCTGCAGTGGAGACACCCTGGGCTAATTAGTTGTCAGATTCTTTTTAAGTTGTTTATTCCTTAAAAACAGGAGTGGGAGAAGGAGACCTCTTGAATATGGTGTAGTCTGATTGTAAATTCAGGCTTTAATATGACCAAGGCACTTGACAGATGAAACTCTGGGGGCTGGCTGTGCAGCTGCCCTGGGCGAGCACTGGCATCAGGAGCTCATGGCCAAGGCAGGGATCACAGGCTTCACTAAAAGGCAGGTGCTGGGCAGACACTTGCCATGATTTCTACAAGTGCAGGATCATGATATCTATATATATCTATATATATATATATATAGATATAGATATAGATAGATAGATATATATATATATACTGGAATATTGCACAGAAGTATTTTTTTAGCATTTTGGAGTGAAAGAAGTGTACAGAGTTTGGCTTCAGAGACAGCTAGATTTTAATTGTGTAATTTTCAGCAGATAAAGTGAATATGTGGGAAGTAGTACTCACAGGGATCTGAGAGGAGGAGCTACATCTACTGTCCTAAAAGATCCTTTAATTATTCTATTCAAAAATGGGAATTCATTGGTGATAGTACTGATTCCTCACCAAATTGAAGGGATTCTTGAAAAAAACAATTTCTAACATTGTTTCTTTCTGGGTACATGTTTCTGCTGTCTGTGGACAGCTTGACCTGTACCCACACCATGTATTTGAAAGGAGGAGTGAAGGGGAAGCTGCCAGGCCTCAGTTTGCTCTCTGTAGGAGATCCTCCAGTTCTGTGCAGTGCTGGCAGAGGGGATGGATGACTCAGTGGAGATTATTTACTGCTGAGCACGGGAAGGGGAAAGGTAAAGGAGTAAAGCGATGTGATACATGCCTTGATTAGAATTTTGCCAAGGTTACAGCAACAAAAAGCGCACATCACAGGATGGCAAACATGATGGAATGAAGACAGGTCATTCAGGTTTAATGAACTGCGTAATGCTGTTATAATTCTGTGGTATAATTCTGTAGAATTTGAGATATAATAGTCTCTACTCCATTACAGCTGTGTTACAGTCTCAGTGTATTGATTATTGTTCTGTATTATTTTGCCAGCTTGTGTTGGCAACAGTCCCAGCTGCCCAAAGACTGAAATGATGTTGATTTTACTAATGCACTTGTATTTTGACTTCTGGATAAACAAAATGCTAGTTTCTAGAGATTACAGTCACCTCTATTTCCAATGCTTTCTGATGTTGCTTTTAAACCTATCTTTACAGAAGAGGTCCAAATTGCCATTCCAATAATGAAACCAACCTTAGATAAAGTCCAACTGGCTGGACAGGCCTTGCCTCCTGGATTTCCGGCGCCATTTCTTTTTGCTGATGGTCTTTCATCAGTAGAAACACTATTAACCAACATTCAGGTAAATTCTTCTCTACAGGGCCAGGTTACGTCATGATAGATAACACGTGTTTCTTTTTGCACTCTTAAAAAAGTTTTAGAAACTACGTTGTGTTTGCAGTTTCTCATCTCTTTTATTTAATGTCGTGCTTAGGTTTCCTCTCTCCCTGGTATTACCAGTCATGGAAGGGTTTCATACATTGTATGTTTGACTTAATAATTGGCAATAATGGTCAAATTGAAATCCACCATTCTCATTATTCCTGCAGTGCTTCTCTCTGCAGTTATTGAGGTGAGCAGAGACATGGCACTGTGTGTGTAACCAAATTAGCCAAAGCTGTACTGAATTATTCCATGCCACAAAATTCCTCATCTATAACTCCAACATTAGCTGCTTCCAATGCCCAGTTGTGCTCTGGGTGCGTAGATTCCTGCTTCTAATCTTTCTGTTTTCCTAGAGGGTGTAAAAGAAGCAAGTGGATGAATTTAGTCACTGCTGAAAGAAAATGGCATTTTCAGATCTTGCATCTGTGTGTGTTTTAGGGCCTGCTGAAAGTGGCTGTGGACAATGCAAGAGTCCAGGAAAAGCAGATACAGCAGGAAAAGAAAGAGTTAAAGATGGAGCTTTGTAGAGAGCGAGAACTACGAGAGAGCTTGGAAAGGCAACTCACAGCTGAGCTGCAAAGCAGAGGTGAGTGAATGAAAAATGGAGTTTAGGTATCTATGAAGTGTGTAACCCTTTGGCATTTCCAGCTGGAGGTGTCGAGGCCTCGGAGTTAACTGACATTCATACTCCAGTGGAATGCAGCAGTGGACCTGCACTGGTAATGAAAGACTGAAATTTCATAAAACCAGAACGAAGCACACGTTTCTGTAAGCAGAAGGAACAGCAGCTGAAGGATTATTACCTGTAGGGCAACTGGCCCCAGAGAGTTTTGACAGGTTCTGAGGAGGGAAGCTGGGGCAGTTCCGTGGCTTTCAGGTGCATTAGCATCACTCTGCCCAGGTATTCCCAGCCCGATTTCTTCATTTGACAGCTTTAATTTCTTTTTGTTTCTGCTGTTACCCTCCAAGCACTGACAATCTTCAGTCTTACTGTGAGAAAGATATGGCTTTAATTTGGGTATTTAGGTGATTTTTGTCATTATTTCCCTAGCCCACATTTCTGCAGCTCCAGTGCTGCCCAGTTTGTCGTGTAGAGAACTTCAGCACAACAGAACAGGGCTGTGGGAAATTGTCAGCTCAAGTGCAAGATCTGAAGCAAATAATCCTAGATTTTTTTTTTTTTGCATCACGAGATTGTAGCACACTCCAAATGGGGCCTTCTGAGACAAAACCATGACTGGCTAGAAGCTTTTGATAATAATAGGCAATTAAATTGGTAAATCTGAATTTCTCACTGTGCTGTTGCAAAGGAGGCAGTATTAGTATTCTTTTTAAAATTCAGATCTGCATCTGAAGGAAAGGAACAGCACTTCATGTGCCAAAAGCTACTTCTAGATAATATCCATGAAATCAGAAAGATAAAACTAGATAAGACCAAAAGTGTAGGTGCCAAGTGCTATCTTCCTGTGCTTTTTGAATGGAAATTGGGTGTATGGAACAGTCTGCAGTGCCAGGTCTGACTTAGAGGCACCAAAGGGCACCTCTCAGTCAGGTTGTGAAGGGTCAGTAAATCCTGCTGAAGCTGTTAAATTGCAGTGGATGTCCAAAAACGTTACATCACCCAAGTGTGATGGGACTGTGTATTTCTGTACAACAAAACTTAGCTCCTTAGGAGAGCACAGTGTGCCCCTCCTGAATTCCAGTTAACTCACCAAAAACATCAAGCCATTCACAGACTTTGATGGCCCCTGACTTGAGAGAGAATTTCACCAATAATCAGCATCCTCAGAATTGT